>JBAGKO010000011.1:8009348-8047582 GCA_037177275.1 Acacia concinna
GCAACATTAAGATTTAAAAAACTTTTAAGGTAATATCAAGACTTCACAGAAATTTCTAAGACAGATTTTCTATTTCACTTTTTTTAAATCTTGTGAACAGTGTTTTGTATAATTATATTACTATTATATTGTTCT
Organism: Acacia concinna; assembly: GCA_037177275.1. NCBI lineage: Eukaryota > Viridiplantae > Streptophyta > Magnoliopsida > Fabales > Fabaceae > Acacia > Acacia concinna. The sequence continues at coordinate 8,009,484 of JBAGKO010000011.1, forward strand.
CCACTGTTGGGAACAGTGTCCCCACCAGAGCTTATTAATATTTCTTTTTTGTGAACATTGTTTCTAGAGAGAAGCCATAAAGAGCCAATGATGTCAGCATGAAACTTGGTGGAACAGTATTACACTTGTATCTAGATAATAAGAAGAAGAAAATGAGTAGTCCTGCAAACTTGAAATTAAGGTTAAGGTTCTCCAGTTAAATGTCGAGAATGTTTTAAAAATGATTCGGTCATGCATGTTCTTACACGCACACAAACACAAAGATCACTTGTCAAAATTTTATTAAGAATCAGATCGAATAAAAAATCATAAGCATACGGACAAGTTTGTCAGCGTAATATTGGGACCTAAATGTTGAAGAGATCAAGTGTGTTACTAGTATTTACAGATGGATAACGTGTTTGTATTATTCATAATATCATGGCTGCCGTGATGGCAATATATATATATATATATATATCATGGCTGATGTAATCAGGACCAAATAATTGGGGTAAATTAATTGTAATTTCCCTCCTGGTGATAAAAAAAATAAAATTAGATGATAAACATTGATATTTCAGGGCTCAGCTGAGATCAATAGACGATAATATATAATACATACTTGTTCAAAGTTCAAACCTCACTCTAATGTAATTTTCATCTCGTGATCAAGGTCATACCTTTTCTAGTTTATGTAACGATGTATATGACATGTAAACTACTGGTTTAATATATTTGATTAATTAAATGTTACAATTAATAAGGATAACGGTCATGATACACTTGCCCCCTAATGACAAATTTCTTGATAAAATTGTTTATTGGTGGCAACTTTTAAGGTAAAATTGTTTATTAATCCTTATTGAACAAAAAAAGAAAAGTGAAGTTGCATGAAAAATTGGTCAACAAATGTTGACCATTAAATCTGTTTTGAGTAAAATTGTTATCTTTTAAAAACTTCAGAGTTAAAATTACTTTAAAAAATTTTTTACTAAGTACTGATGAGTAGGAGATCTATGGCAAAAATAATAATTATCCCATTAAACAATTCATGGAGTGGGCTACTGTGGCTACTCCAAATGCTTTAGCTTTTTTTAATTAATTAAATACATTTTGGTCAATTGACTTTCTTTTATTGTAAAAAAAAATGTCATTAGCGATTAACTACTTTCCTTATTATTTAGTCTTAAATTCTAATTTCCTCGCAGAATTGGTCAATGTATAAACTTCTGCAAACCTATTTTCCACGCAAAATGATTGAAATCTGAACAATATCTATTACAAAAGCAGCACATCTGAAAAGAATATGCATACACAGAAACACACGCATATAGATTATAGTTGACATTATTGCGTGTATAGTTTATTCCGATCTGATCTACTAATTCTTTTCAGATCGACATTGACTTAAGCACGGTTTCAAAATACAATTCAAATATACCAAGTCCTAGAATTAAAAAAAAGGGTATTATCTCAGTACGGACAAAAAAGGGGGTATTATCTCTGTTACAGTTTTAAACACATTTAATTGATCATTTTCGAATATAGGAAATATCCAAGTATGCCCCTCTTGATGTAAGAAGATAGAAATGGAGAAAACATATTAAATGAATTCTTTTTTCTTTCAATGGACTACGAACTTCTTTTATACATTTTGTCTTTTAATGTTATTTTCATCTGACGAGACATAAAGGCAAAACGAAATTTATACTATTTTATAATACATCAAACAATCCTTTTATCACACTGTCTCTTTTTTTCCTTTTCCCCCACTACCTTGCATCAAATCCAGCGTTAAAGAAAGGGGCATTTCAACTTTCTTCTAGAAGATATTGAAAATTGATGTATTGGATATAAACAGACTATGACATTATTTTGGAATTTTCGTATCAGTAAATTACAGACCTGTTCATCGCCATTCTCCACAAGTAACATGACATGTGCAGTCATTTACTTTTATTAAGGCGCCGTTTGTTTCATCCTCTCCAATAAATCAAATCGGAAACTTCTAAAGGATCAAAGCTAAATCGTCTGCGTGGACTTTGAATAACGCTACTTCTTCCAAGTCTTCCCTCCTCCGTAGTCAAATAATCTTAACCATGGTTCCATATATGCCTTCACAAGACGCCCTCACACCCCTAAACATATCAATCCCCAAAAACCTGTGCTTGCAAGTTCCTTCAACATGCTGAATCATTTGGTGTGCGGCAACTTCCAACAAGAAGAAGAAGATGAAGTTTGGTTGGATAGTCCAAGAAAATCCAGAAAGAACAGGAATAAAAACCCCTATTCCACGCGAGGCTTGGACCAGTTTTCTGCACTTTTAGCTGATCTCGACAGGAAAAGAAAGGAGATTTATTCCCAGACGAGGCCGCAGGATATCTCTTTTATTCGCTTCGTGTCCTCCAAGTCCAGCTCTAATGATGTCGTCCCGCTTGTTATCAAAGTGAAAGACAAAGACCAGAAGCACAAGAGTGAAGAAATCAAAGTACCACATGTCGCTTCTAATAACTCACAGTCACAACAGCCCGTAGTGGAAGCGCCAAAGCAACCCAAGTTGGGATGTGGTGAAAACGCGGAGAAGAAGAAAGTGTGTCGGAATATATGGAGCCGCCCTTCCTTCTATCTACCGGTAATGGTGATTATGATTTTGGGGCTCTTGACGGTGTTTGGGCGATCAGCTGTAACTATCTGCGCTTGTGTTTTGTGGTATATAGCCTCCACAGTGAAGGATAGATCATTACCAAGAAAGCCCATGATGAAGAAGAAGCGTTATACAAGAGAGCTGAGTGAGAAGGTTGCGGCTTCAGAGGATAAGTCTGCAAGAAAATTCGACCGTCAGAAAAGCTGGTGAATTCAACTCATCTGATCTCCTTTGTTCCCTTTATTTTCTCCTTCATGAGTTGGGATTTGGTTTCTGTGGACATGTGTACGTTTTATCAGTGACGTGCTTTAAGACGGAGTTGAAACTTCCTTCGTTGTCTTCCCAATTTGTAAATTATGGAATTGACTATCAACTTAGAGTTAGATTGGCATGGTAATCTATGTCCGGTTATGGTTATTTTGTAAGAACCGTGAAAATCAAGTAGCTGTCGGCTTGAGTTATGTCGCCCCGTGAAGCAGGACTGGGCTCCATCTCAGTTTAGAAATCGCGCACAAAAATCTCAGTCTAGAAATCTAATACGGTAATTAATCAAGCAAAAATGTCCTGTGACATATTCTTCGAGTCCTATACCAACAAGCCAGAACTCTGGACCCCAGAAAAATAGCATTTATGCTTAAAAGCAAAGTGAGGTGGCTAATTAATTGGCTCTATCCTGCCAAACCTGTAATTTGTTTGTGAAAGGACGTTAGAAATCTTGAACATTGGCACATCAAGATCATGTGCATTTTGATGAGTATAATGAATCTGTTAAAACATTTTGATGCATTTAAATTTGTATTTACAACTACTCAAATTCTCTATACTGAGCATAATTCCAAAACCCCCATTAATAAACAAGTTAAATGTGCAGTTTTTTGGCCAAAATTTCCAGTGTAGTAGATATATCTATACCTATCGCTCAAAGGATATGTCCATACCTAAAATTCCAATCTTATTATTCTTGTTCCATATATGCACTCTCATCATCCAACTCCTTCCCAACTGATTAGCTGATTAAGCGTAGCCAAATTTGCGTAATTTCATATGGATTACAAATCTATAAATTTCTCGATCTGATGCAACATCAGAAAGAATACATAAAACAGAAGTTCCTGGATATTGCAATCTAGAATAAGGACAAGATATACCGATAAAAACAAAAGGTGAAAAGATCGTCTACTTCACAACATCTGAATTGCTTTAACTTTCATCCAACCAGCGTCATGGATTTTGGCCACTTCCGGGGGAAATGCTCCCTTCTAGTACAATGCAACGAGTAAAACCACGTCCTTGACTATATACCCAAATAGTCCTAGTCTCTCTCCAAAACAAACTGGCTGCAGTCCATGTACCACAACAATCCAAAGTCTAGTCTTTGGTAGCTCAGCCCACTATTAAAATGAAGATTCCTTCGTGTTATTCCTGCATCAAATAAAGGGTTTTCGGTCAAATGATGGAATACTTGTAAACTATATTCGATGTAACAGTAATCTAACCTTAAATCTCCTAGGGCGAGTAGCCTCTGGACTGTGACGGGAGCTGTAGGAATGGCGTCTGGGAGCTTCACTTCTGTTATCCTTCTCTTGTATCTGATTCCTTGAATTTCGAAAAGGCGAATCTTTCTCCCAACTAACTTCATAATCAGCCTTTAGACGTGACCCTTGCTGTTCATAAACAATTCATAAATCATCACAACTTAGTAAAGTATCCAAAGCTTCCGATTTAGTAAAGCGGTATTTTTCAAGCCAAAAAATTCCTTATTCTAGTTTCAGTCAAGGTTGGCAACATTTTCTGTTTTTCATTAGTGCTAGCACGATCAATTGGACTGGCTATCTGCCTGAATGATCCACTGATACAATATGACTTAACCTAAAGAAGAGCAGAACAAGCACATGAACATGATGATATGAAATTTTAATGCCAAGTGATAAAATTGATTGTGTGTAATTCACAATAGCCAAAGGAAAAAGCAAATAAAAATGCACAGAAGGCAGACTGATACCTTTTGTAAGGACCGACCACACAGCACTCTTAATGCATCGTAGAAGTCTCTGTATTTCTCAAACTGAACCACAATCTTGCAATAGAGGCCTGAAACTAGGCCTTCACTCTCTTCGTTTGCATCCTCACGCAGATCATCATCCTCAGCAACAGTGAGATTCCTGTTGCATTCAAGTTATCGATTACACTAAGGATTTACAATAAGGAGATTAATAACAGTGCAGACAATAATTGAGTCACATTTGATATATCACACAAGCAACTTGGGTTTTATATAAACCATCAGGTTCTGTGGTGGTTATAATCTTAAACGGGTCTGGCAAACGAACTACAGATTTGAAAGTTCATAATGCATATATGTAATTAGCTTGGTGTTTTATCCTTTTCTTTGTCTTCGACAAGTTGTTCTCTCTCACTTCTTTTTCTGCTGGTGGAATGCTTGGTATCTGAGGATCTCAGAGGGACTAGCAAAAACCAACCTAAATGATTCAAAACATGGCGCATGCAGACGCAATATATCCCTTCAGCCAGAATATTGATCCCAACAATACGGAAATAAAATAAAAGACCCGACGCAAAATATTCAGCCCAATTTTCATCACGCTAGAATCTAGATTACTTAGCGATATAATCCACAGATCTTCCAATTAATTTATAAAATTTATTGATCGTCTTCATTTCTTTTAATAGACGAGTAAAAAATGGTACTTAAGTCAAACTAAAACTCAATAACGTCCCTAGAATGCTGAATTTTTTGCAGTAAATCATCTCCGAAAATTTACACAAGAAAATATTCATGTCAAGAGTACAAAGATTAATAATGAGACTCGGTCAGTAACAAGAGCATTAATACATGGACGATTAGAAAACTAACCTTATGTTGCCAAATGCCGAGAAGATTGTGTGAGTAACCAGCATGGAAGGCTTAGACGAAACCCTCGGCTCCGAAAACCACCGCGATGGCAGACCTCTAAGAGTAAGTGTATCCGGTTCTCGCTTCCCTCTGGAATACCCTGCATAAGTTCAATCCTTTAAACAAAAATTCCATTTCTTTTCCCTCGAAGCCACATATGAACTGAATCAGAAACACATACCTCGATTCCCAAACGCATAAAACACTTCCCACGATTTCTTGATACCCTCAAAATCATCTGAAGCCGGAACAGATACAGAAAGCCTGAACTTAACTCCTTCGAGGTTCAACTCAATGCCTTCCATCTTCTCAACAAGATACTTTCTCCATTCCAATAATTTCTTGTCCAAATCCTTCACCTCCTCTTCACCAGCGTCATTTCGACTGCGATCTTCAAGGAACCCTAGGTCCCAGATGTGAAGTGTTCCTGTGGCAATTGGATCATCGCGCTTGCGTTTCTTCAGGTCTCTGAGGCGTTTGACGTGAATATCTTCCTCGGGAACGGTAATGGGGGTAGAAAGCGAGTTCTTCAGAAAGTCAACTAGAGATCGCTTGATCTTCCACTCGTCGATGGGTTTGGTGACAGTGAAGCCAGAGGGATAGACAGTAAGATTGAGCTTTATGCGCGGGACAAGAGAGAGACCGTTCTCAATGTCTAACGTTGTTGTCGAACGCACCAAGTTTAACGTTTGTATGCTCATATCTATGCCCCGCCTTTCGTCCTTCTCGCTCCACCGTGTTGTTTTAGCAAAACCTGAGATTGAAACTAGAAAAAAACCCGCTTAATATAATCCCATATTCGCCAATTGCCACGACGCTAGACGGAATGGAAGAGAGTTGGGGGCAAGGTAGGGGAAAACGGCGTCGCATAGGAGCAGGTTTGAAAACGATGTCGTTGAGAAGAAGAATATTCGTTGGGTTAAGTTAGTTGCATTGAGGGGAATAAAGGTCGTATCATCGTACGTACGTAACAAACAAGGCTAACGCGGAATGAATATAGTAAGGGAGAAACAGAAAACTGAAAATGGGAAGAAAGAAAAATAAAAAGAAAGGAAAAGAGAGATTTGCAGGGGAAGGCAAGGCGACAAAGAGAAGAGAGAGAGAAGGGAGGAGGAGGAGGAGGAGGAGGAGGGAGGGAGGGAGACACGAACATGGGGCTGTGCTTTGGTTGCTTCAGCGGAGGCAACAAGCGTATGACAAAAGAGGAAGAGAGATTGGCCTCTGAAGAAGCGCGCGCTAGAGCTGCTGAAGCCGCCCAGAAAAGGCATTCTCTTCTTCATAATGTTCTTCTCATCTGCCTTTCTTTAACATGCACTGGATGCATTCAATTCCTGTTTATTCGCCTCTGTTTTCATATGTTCTATATCAAGATGAACACATTATTCGATCTCTGCGTAAATGTTAATTTGATTTCTTTTAGTTGTTGAGCTGGGGGTTTATGTCCTGCATTATTGTTCCAATGGTTATTACTTTGTTTCAAATGTCATCGCTGCTTTCATGTTCATACAATACCGTTTGCTGATATCTACATATGATTCTGTGTTCTGTTCTGGATTTTACCGGCGAGAGAAATCATATGCATGGATGGCTTCTTTATGGTCCTGTGTCATCATACACATGAATGTTATGTTTGCAGAGATCCATCCCATAGGATTTATGAAATGAAGCAGGGGAGAAAATTTATGTTAGAATGCTTTTTATGATTGCAGGCAACAAAACGGTGAAGGTTCTCTAACAGGACGAGCTGCTCAGCAAGGAAAAGGAAAGCAACCTGAATACTCCAATAAATACTAAATAGAGGTTTGCTCATTCAAGATTTCACCTGTTTCTTAAATCTTAACCAGTATTAATTCATTTAATTGATCATACTCTGACGTAAGATCTAATCCCAGAAGTCAATGATTTTTTTTTTTTTTGTCAGAGGAATTGAACCCTTCCTAATTAAGCGTTTGTACTCTACAGTCTCCTAAAACTTCACTTGTTACATAATTAGTTTCATTTAATTATGTGCTGCTTTGGTTTCCATATGTTTTCTCGTGTAACACATTTCAACGCCTTCGTTTATGGATTCAGTGCAGATGGGTTGAGGTTGGACAACTTGCTTGTCGGAGTCTACTGATAATTGTGTGTAAGGTGAATCAACTATTGGAGATTAGATTAGGGTATTTAAAGGTTCCGTATTGTTCTGATCTTTAGCAGGCTTGCGCTTAAATTTTCATTGCAAACCTGCCTGTTGAAGACGGTGTATTATGTCTTTCTTCCTCCTTGAAATGAGCTTATTATCATTAAAACTATGTTTGTTGTGTGACTAGAATAGTACTTTGAACAGAGTCTGAGCCAATAACAAGGCAATAATAAGATTACACATTTTGTTAACCTACAAATAAGAAGGTTTCAGCCGTTTTCTGCACATTGAACAGAATGAGAATATTTCACTTACAGTTACTTTTTTTTTAATGGTGTTGCAGTAAAAATATAGGTCGAGTCATAGTCCCTGAGCTGCCATCTTCCCTTGTTCCAAGGATGAGCTAATGGTCTTCATTGTTCTTGCCTCATCAGTTAAATTTATTGTGTTCCAGACCGAAATTGATTTGGTGTGTTCGAAAAGAATTGGTGGTGGAAGTAAACAACGATCATTTCAGGAATTAGTCTGATGTCCTGTTTTTTTTTTCCTTTCCTTTTTTTCTCTCCTATTACTTCAGCTTCGTCTTTGGTTTCTTGGATTGGAATTAACATATGAAAATTCCATTATTACGAACAAAGGCTCCAATCAACTGGCTTACTCTCAATTGTTTATTATGGAGGCCAGACTTCAGTATCCTCATTAATCGAACTTGTAAAAATGTTAAGGACAAGTAATAGTAACAGAATGAAGTGGTAATTCTACATAGATCTTACTGTCTGCTATACGTTTAATATTTAAGCAAAGGTAATGGTGGGACCAACATATGGCTGAATACGATTAATGAGAGTTTTCGCTTTTTATTTTTGGCCAGAAGACAGTTGCAGAGATTTGATCTTAAATTTTTGTAAATCTACTGATCAACTCACTGGAGACCAATTCAAAAACTCTTGTATGCTACTATGAATTCCAAATAATTAATCATGCTTTATACTGAACCAATAAGTTGTTATCTGTCAAAGTTTTATGTCATTCTGCATGATTTTGGAAGTTCAGCCTGACATCGACGCACAATTAGAGCATAGAAGACTAATCCACGAATTTTTCTCTTGGTTCAACTTTCCTATCTCTTGTTTGCATCGCTTGCTTCTAACAAATTTTCCTATCCCTTTTGTTTGCATCGCTTGCTTCTAACAAATTTACCTAGTAAGTTTAACAAGGATAGTATATCATTAAATCCTAACCAGATTTTATATATAATTGTTTGGTCATGTTTCTGGTTTAATGCACTGCTCAAGAGTCACAAGCCTCGTGCATAAAAACGAAAAAGATTGATAAACCTCAGTGCGACAAAAAATCTGTTGGGTTAGCCCTTGATGGTTGGAATAATAAAATCCCACGTCAAACTATGTCTGAATTTTTTTTATTTTTTGCCTTGCTTGCCTGCTTGCATGGGGGCAATTCAGAGTCGAGTGAAAGATTGTGTGCGAGTGAGTGAAACGACCTTGTTTTACAAGGCAATGCAATAATAAGCAGACGAATATATCATTGCACAACCAAAAGCAAATTCAATCATATTCGGTGTGTCTTGATAACAAATAAGAGAAGAAACCAACGTATTTGTGTAGTCATTTTGGGTCAATCCACATGTAATGTCATCAATCTGATCTGATCCCAGTAAATTATTAACCTTTCAATCAAAAGCTCACGCCTCCTCTTCAACCGCATTGACTGCGTAGTGACCAACGTTTCTGCCCTGTCATACCAGAAGGCACAAATAAATCAAAAAAGAAACTCTACTGAAGATTAAGACAAAATGTATAGTCCACAATATCAAACATTGTGTGGATAGCACGTAAGAAGACAATTAAAAGCAGTACATATCAACACAACTATGTTCCAAAACAAAAGTAACCCATAATTACTCGTCCCATAGCGTCTAATGAATCCACATAACAGAATTTGAGAAATGTCCAGCGGATCAGTGGATGGACCATTAAACCTATATATCAAGAGTCTAAGGGGATTGAACACGAAAACAATCTGATGGGCCCACAGCTAATGGGTGGGAGGGAGGGAGGGAGAGAGAGAGAGAGAGACAGATTTGTGTGCAATGTACTGATATATATATTTGGGCAGAGGGGCATGGTAGGGTTTTTTTTAAGGAGATTGTGGCTTAATGAGGGAGAGCCCTGGTCTCTTGGGGGTGGAGGAAGTTCATCTTACTTCATCATTTATCTTTTATGTCAGTTAAGCTTAGAGTGTTGTTTTATCATTTCTAGCAGCTTATTTAGGTTATTATTTATGCTGTAAATCTCTTTCTTCCATCTATTTCAGATACTTAATATAAATTCAGCATTAGTTTTTCACCATTTGACTTTGGCTCTATTACAATCACACTTGGTTGACATGACAGGGAGCACGAGCACAATCAAAGGCTTATCCTACTTCATTGGCCAAATAACTATGAACTCAAGTAATTAAATGCAGCATTTATCACCGAGTATAGTCATAGGTAAGCAAAGAGTGAAAGTTCTTTATAAGGGAAGAATATTAACCTCAGTTAACAACCGCTGCTTGTTAAGTAATTGGGTCCTCGCCTTGTTCTGGACTGAATTCGGAGACTTGAACAATCTCTGCAAGAAAGGATGATGAGTATAAGAGGATGACAACAAGTAATGTTCAAAAAGTAAGAGGAAAACCAAAAACATAATGCAACAGGTGATGGCTAAGTACAGCCAAATTGTCTAGAACTTACCTTTTCACAAACAGACATCCGTTGTTCATTGTCAAGAAGATGTCTTCTCTTTGGTGTGAAGTTGAAAACCTCGTGAAGGAACTCATTTTCCTATTTTGCAATGGGAAAAGAGAAAAATTAGAAGCGCTTCAATAACCACTTTGTCTAAAAATAAGCTTCACAGAAAACCAAGAAAGCTTGCTAAAGAAGAAAAGTCATAGAATGACAACCTGCATATGCCTAATGAACCCACCCCCTAAGAAGTGCTTGAAAAAGTTTAACTGCAAAATTCCAATTATCAGAACACTCGTACAGAAAGAAAAAACAGAGCTCCTTCGGTAATACTGGAAAACACAAGAAATACCTGTATCATTTGGGACCATGATGATGTATGTAGTGAATCACCGCCAATCTTTGTTGTAATTTCAGGAGAGTAACCATACTAATATAGCATCAAAAAGTAAGATCAGCACAAAACCTTATGCACACGGTAACAAATAACAACATTTCCAGAACATAACAGTAAAAGGCAGCCAAGTACCTCAAAAAAATCCAAGATATCTCGAAACAAGTCCCTCTGAGTGTTAAGATCCTTCTTTGCAGAACCTTTTCCACCAGCCTCAACAGCAAGGTTTTTAACTTGATTGATAACCTTCCCCTTTAATCCATGGATATGCACATAACTTTCATGCGTCTTGCTCTCTTCTTGAGTAGAGTTGCTTGCACCGTTATGACCAGCAGAAGATTTCTCTATAACTCCAACCTCAAATATTAAAGCTAAAGCTTCACCAGCTACAATGCGCACCGACCTGTCTTCCTTGTCTAGAAGACTAGATAAATAAGTTATTGAACTGCAAGAATAAATAGACCAATAGGTCAGATTCATTAGTAATGCGAGGCATGGGTTGGCTATCCATATTCTTTTTTAACTAAAAAAAAATTACATAATTAAAAAAAAACTCATGCCAAAAGATAACAGAAACAGGGCACAGAACACTACAATGCTTACTTTTGCCAGCTTTTGGAGTTTAATTTCAGGTTGCCCATGGTAGAGAGGAGAAAGGACCAAGCAGACACCACAGCTGTTATTAGCGAAGGTGAAGGTTTGACTGAAACAACCTAAACAAAATAATAGAAGTCAGCTTTAAGAAGGAAAGGACAATAACAAGATCAAAATAAAAAAGTCTTGTTGCATTCATATTTAACATTGTGAAGCATTGAATGCTTACTAAGAATTAACTAAATTATTATCAGAAACAAATCATACTATTGAGCTAAACCTAAAATGTCGGATCAGAAATTATACAAAAAAGCAACAAAGACTTAAAATGCTAGTAAACATATTTGAAATTTACACCTACATTGGAACCCAATTTAGGATTAATCAATCGCCACATTATGTCCACTGATTTCTCTGTTTCCTCTTGATCAGTCCCACCAACAAAAGTGATGATAGCCAAGCATCGAACCAACTGTAAACACAAAATGAAAAACTCCAAAGAATCAGTATGGAAAATTCAAATCCATGAACTCAACCGAGCACGAGTTTCAAAATCTTACAAATGGTATCTTTGAGGCGTCTGACCCAGATGTCAGAGATTCATCAAGAGGACGAACAGATTCTTCATATATTTCCCGTGCATTATTACCACATCCAACTGTCAAGGCCAATAAACCTACAAAAAAAAAAATTTGAGGTGAAAAAATTTGCCCAAAAAGAGGTAAAATAATCTTTCAAAAAAAGGTAGAATATAAAAATAGGGAACACAGTTAATTTAATAAAAAACTTACCAATGGCATGAGATGCCAAGGCTATTTCGTTTGCAGATGCCTTTTTGGATCCTTTCTTAATGGCACCAAGACACTGATGCAACAAGGTAGCGAATCTGAAAAACAGAAGCAACTCAAAGCTACATATCATGCATACCATAAATAAATAGGTAGATATATAACTGAGCGAATTATAACATTTAACTTAGACTTGATTTTAATACAGAGCATGCATATAACTTCTCCAGTTAACGCATTAACTTATAATAAACCAGTCACAAGAGTACAATGTAAGAGAACAGACAGTGAAGAGGAAGACACGTTGATCATGTCACAAATGTGTTTAATTCAGAATTTTGGTTCTTTGAGTTAATTCTAACTCACATTCAACAGATAGAGGTCAATTAAAGCTGGCCAGCTATCTACGGGCATCACCTACAAAATATATCGTTGCATTTGGTAAACCACACTTATATCAACCTATCTCTATTGATGCGACTATATGTGAAACAGTAAGAGGTCTTAAGAAAGCAGTTGTATAAAAGAAGCTAAAAATCCAAAGAACAAGGATGAAGTCTGGGGACACAATTCGGTCTTCTATGTTGGAAACTACGGGGGGCAATTGCGCATGTAGTTAATGTACTTACAGAACATAACATTAGGGCTAGGAATACGCTTCAATTATGTATATTTTGATGTGTTAAGACATTCCCTTTTCGCTCAAAAAAAAAAAAAAAGAAGCTAAATCAAAAGCACCAAATCACCAAAATGCTTACTTCTTTTCCACAAACTGATGCTGCATATTGCTGTTGAATGTCTCAACGATCAATGACAATGCTTTCTCCCTCGTAGAACCCCTATATCCAATTAAAGATATCATTACTTTGTCCCAAAAATATGGGGCAAATGAAATGCTGGCATTAGCCAAGCATCTTATCAACTATCAAGATTAAAAACTGCGATTCTACAAGTCAACCTAATCTCATCGTTTATAGGTGATACAATTTCCGACATCGTAAATGCTAATACAAAAGCACCTCTTTTCGTCTAAAGCATCGAGGGCTTTGTCAAGTAAAGAATCTTGATCAATGTTCACTTCTTCGGTACCCGACACTGACATGCGATCAGACCGGACAGTAGACGACGAACTGACACTACTAGTTTCATCATCGCTATCCACCATTGCAGCATTTTTCCGTTGAGAATTACCTGAGGGATTCCCAGAACATCATCGTTCAATTCACACATTTAATCAAATTACCAAAAACTCAAAAGGCATCCAACAAACTGAAAAATTATAGAAGTCAGATGTTGAGAATGCAGCTGAAGAACTTTAAACAGAACATGACGCTGAAACTAACCGCAAGAATACATTGCACTCGCGAAAGCTATAATCAACATCGAAAGATTTATTCAAGAAACAAATAATACAAAAAGAAGATAATTCTACGCCCCCAACAACCGGATAAGCAGAAACCCTAGGAACGGGAAGAAAGATTAGGGGTCTTACGCTTTCCCATGGCGACGGCTCCTTAAATTGCAAGGTTTTGTCAGACAATACTACGAAACTGAATCCCTATCTGAGAACCAGAAAGCTGCAGAAGTATGAGATCGATGGAATGAAATCGAAACGAGGATGGAGAGAGGGACAACAACTCTGGGGTCAACTTGAATAGTGAACAATCCATTAAAATTCTAGGATGGGTTTGAAAGAGTTCTCTCTCCGAGAGGGATCAGGAATTATTTAGAATAGAACCAAAGGCAGGAAAAGAGAGGCTTTTATGCAGCCAATATTCAGACGTGAGAGAAAGGATTGGGTTTACAATTACAGGGAGGGAAAAAGGGAATTATTCATTTTGCGTGGTGCGGAATATTCGGTTATCATATAAGATGGCTCGGCATGATTGCGTGGCACAGAATTGAACGTTGAGAGGGTGAAGTCTGGCACCGTTGGACTTTGTCGGCGCGTGAAACCGAATCGGAGGTTATGGATCGTACACGTGGCGTGGATCCACATCAAAGAAACCCGTGAGCAGAACGCCACCTTTGCCGTTTTGAGCTCCGCCGCATGTTAGTCCAACCTTCCACGGCTTTCTGGGAAGAGGGAATCTGTTAGCTTCCATGGCTAGATCCATCTGACGTAAGTACTTACGGAATTGAATTCAAGTATTTAACATGCGAAAAGAATTACCACGTGCTGCGGGAAATCTCTTCACATAAATTATAATTAGTACCCCCACGTCACTGCAACATTAATCAATATGGTTGGCTGCTTCGAGACTTCACGCAATTTTTCAATTTACACTAAGTTTTGCGCGCTCAATTTTTTAAAACATTTTCTAGCAATGTTTAATTTAAAGCTTATACCGTGCATTTCCCACGATCAAGTTACATAGGTAAATTAGTGAGATTCTTTTTTTTTTTGGACAACGACGTAAGAATATCTTTTTATTTCCTTTCTATTTTTCTTTTTGTGATGACTTTTTGTCTAAATTTGGCTTTCTATGGTTATTATTTTGGAGGCCGTAGTTTTTACAAAAAGAAAAAAATGGTGAACCGTCATTCAATATTCACCACCCGCTAATGTAAGTTTAAATTAGGAAGACTCAAATAATGGTGGAGTTCTTATAATGTGATTCTTTTCCATTTAGAATACGCTTCCTGGATCCTTTGCCTAATAATTATTAGTGAGATGATATTTAATTTTGTGTTGAAAGTTGTGATGGCCATCACACTTTCAACGTGGAACAAGCGTGCGCCAACTATCTAATCCAATAGCTACTTGTAAATATTTTATTTGATGGTGGGAAGTCGCAGCTTAAGCGTTGTTAGCGTTACGTGTTGGTTACATGACAGTGGGAGGTCATGACCCTAATAATAATAATAATAAGAATAATAATAATAATAATAATAAAGACGACTTAACTGGAGTTCGCTTGTCATTGTAGGTTTCATGTATTTGCATTCGCAATAGGATAAGATAACGATGTGCCTTCCTGGCCCAAAAGGACGTGCCTTGCTTGGACTCTTGAGACGGACAAGGTACGAGCATCTCTTGTCCTTCTCGATAAATATGGTATCACAGTGTTTATTATAGTTGGACCTTAAAACTCTACAACCCCAAGTAACTAGATGCTGCCTTGAGTGAAAATAACGCTTTGAGACATTTTTTAAAAAAGACAATGATAAATAATTAAGGGCTCTAAAATTTTACCACCTCCGTTAAGGACTGAGGTCGTCTGATAATTTTTTGAAAAAAAAAATATGTGGATCAAAATATATATACTCAATAAGATGTTTTTTTTTTAAAAAAAAAATGGAAGTTCAATAGGAAATCAATTATTTCTTCGCAGGGCTACAGCCTCCTCTGTCCCCTATTTCGCTGTCGGCCCGAAGCGGATGGCCCGATTACTCTGGACACAATGCATAGGAATAAAAAGCCCAAGAAACAACTGGGCCATCCCAATGTAGGAAGTCCCAATCGAAGCCGTAGACAATAATAAAAGTTGATATTTTAGTAGGATGAGTTTGAGCCAAGCATTTGGTTTGGGTAGAAGATGATAAACTCATAAAAGTGAATAGAGAAGGTGGGTTGAGAAAAAGTAGGGAGGAGTCTGTGTGAGTGGAAGGCAAAAGTGGGAGGGGTAGTGGTGATGTTTCATGGGAAGAGGAAATCACGAGGGAGGAGGGGTTATGCCAAAGTACGTAAAGAGGTAAGAGGAAAAAGGTGAAGTGTGAACGAGTGAAGACGTGCCACAACCCACTCCAAGCCTAAGTCACATCCCTCCCAATCTCATCCAAAGCCTGTGTTTGTTCCTGACGTGCCAGTGATTAGAAGGCAACAACCTAATATGAAGTTGGCGTTTTGTGGACATGCGCCTGCCACCACAAAAGTTAAAAATCGCAGTTGTATCTTGCCTTCAATGGCAAAATGGTCCTCCACAAGTTTTTACATAATTTTACTCTGAAAATTTGAAAACCATAGCAATTTTGTCTTTAACTTTTATCTCGCCAATTTTAATTGTTAATTAATTAATTATGTTGAACTTACGATTTGTATGTATGGCATTCATGTTAAAGTG
Source organism: Acacia concinna (assembly GCA_037177275.1). Taxonomy (NCBI): domain Eukaryota; kingdom Viridiplantae; phylum Streptophyta; class Magnoliopsida; order Fabales; family Fabaceae; genus Acacia; species Acacia concinna. Next base: position 8,025,735 of record JBAGKO010000011.1, read on the forward strand.
CAAAATTACTTTAAAAAATTAGAAAGGATGACACATAAACTCCTTAAACAAATGTACACCTTGAAGAAATATTTTGAATGACTTACACATTATCTATTTAGCATATTTAGTTAACTAACACTTAAAATTAACTAAAATAACAGTCAAAGATAAAGCTATCCATAAAAAACTTATGAGGCAAGGCAATTTTACCCAACATGCACCCTACGCATTACTATAAACTGCAAAAGCATTGCACTTGGTAGCGTTTTCAAGCTAGTGGACTTCATCATTCTGTCCAGATTCCCTCCCATTATTTCCTCCCCGTAATTATTCTATTCTCAACCATTTCACCGTACCATCTTTTCTTCCCTCCAAAATTCCCAGATCTTCATTAAGCCCCGTTACTTATTTTTCCTCACCTTCAGTGATTTCATTGGCCTCGAGAGGGTATTCATGACCATGTTATAACTCTGTCAGATCCCTTCCCGTTTAATTAAGTGAGTATTCTTGCTCTGGGGAAAAAATTGTGATTGTGTGCTTCCTCTTTAGCATATTATGCTTTTTTCTTCATTATTTAGGGTATTGTGTGTTCTTTTACGCGCCAAAGAAGTAAATTATAGTTCAATTCCAATAGAATGATCAAGTTTTTCCCCCCTTTTAACTCTGAGGATCATTGTCAAACATATGTCTGCCCCATTATTGTGCCTAGGCGGAACCATAGTCGGCCAAAACAAGAGAGAGAAAATAATATAAATAATGTTGGAACATGTTAAGTCCACCATAGTGGGCCATTCCTGTTACAAGCATAACACTTGAGCTTTGACAAATCTTTTTTCTTTCCAGCCTTTTTTGCCTTTCTTGAAAGAGTTGTTCTCTTTCATTGGCCCTTAGCCTCCTCTTTTTTTCTGAGGGTCCTTGCCTTTATAGAATTTGCACTTCTTTAACGAAACTAGTCTTTCTTCAGTTAAAAGTGCTTGACCTTAACCTTTTAGATTTCTTACTTTCCATTCGGTCATCCTTAAGTTAGATGTGATGAGTAATGTTAGCAAAAGTCTTAATGGTTTAATTGTTAGTTACTGTATGTTTCAAGTGGTTCCAACTATCAAGGAGTGAACTCACAATAGCTTGCACTTGCTATACATTGCAAATGGTTCCTTTAGCCTCAATAAGTTCCCTTATCATGTTATGCATTATCCTTAAATGCTATCTAATGGAGGTGTTTAGCCACAACTTGTAATTGTTAAGCTTGACCGTAACCCTCCTAAGTCTTACCTTATAAGTAATATCAAATTCTTCTTTCAATGTTGTCCACATCTCAGAGATAGTTACATGTTTTTCAAATTGACTCGGTCATAAAAGCAAGCATATTGATCCAAGTGAGGGCATCCTTTCTTTTTCAAGCATTAAAAGTTTCTTAGTCCCTTCGTGATGCATAAGCATTGGGTTGCGGTAGCACAGTGATCAAGACATCCATAACATCTAGCAATTTCAAGACATAAGAGATCTTTCGACGCCACATGGCGTAGTTATCTCCATTAAGCTTTTATCCTCTTACAATATCATCAACAAAAGTATTCTCAGTCATTTTCACTATCACATAGACAACATGCATTTTTCATTAGGTATTCAATTTTTAATGAGATATAAATTCATGTTTAAATAAAAAAAGAAACTAATAAAAACGAGAGTTTACTAGTTTCATGTTCAACAATCAGCTGGGTTGACTCCCATCCCATTCTACTAGCTCACCATTCATTTATTAGTTATTTTTCTTATTTAAACATTACCCCTTAAATATGTTGAATTTTTAGAGAATATATATATTTAAAAAAAAACTCCCACTTAACCCAAGCATCAAAAGCATAATAGTGATAGATAACACACAAAAACATCTCATTTATTCATTCATAAAAAGAGTTCAAACATAGTGCAAGGAATTCAACTAAAAAAACTAATAAAGAGGTACATCAATCCCATAATCTTTAAGATACTTCCTAGCAATATCTCTATATGCTTTCTTATCAATCTTTTTTAATGCTTTAAGTAGAGCACCTTTCCACATTCCCATGTTCAGATGATGGCACTTCTTTGACAATTGCTCACGGTATTCCACCATGGCCTTTGCAAAGAAAATTGCATCATCTTCATTAGTGACTTGTTCACCATATAAAGCAACAACAATAAAGATGTTTTTAACGCCTCTGTATAGTTTTACGTCTTTTTCCACAAGTGATTTGACCAAGAGGCTACTACTAGGTCTCTTAACCTCCTATTCTTCATATACAAGAAGTTTGTATTTTAGTCTTTTAACTTGCTTCACACCATCAGATAAATTTGAACCATGTTGTGACAGTAAGGAGGTATCATTTTTGTTCTACCATCTTCATCAAAATTAGGAGAATAATGAGGGAGGATAATGACAAAAGATAGGTTTGTCTCAATACTTCTCATTTCTATATATTTTTTTTTTTAAAAAAAAAAAGGTTAAAAAAGGTCTCATTTACAAGTAAAAAATGCATAAAAACATACAAGTATGTTTCCAAACGTATCATGTTACATATCACCGTGAAGCTCATGAATTTGGGAAATTTTAGAAACAAAATTTTTTCAAAAATACCTTTGCACGAGCCCCCATGCGCCCTCAAAAATTTTCTGTTCAAAAAAATCAAACTTTAAAAACAAAACAAAAGCACTCACAATCACAGCGGAAAAGAAGTTGAAAGTAGAGTAAGGAGCTTCTTGTGGGGCTCTACAACGGAAAAGAAGAAAACTCATCTTGTAGATTGGGATGTAGCGTATAAAGAGAAAAGAAAAGATATGCCAGGCTTACGTCATATGAAAATGTAAAATCAGACATTATGTTTAAAGGGTAGCTTGGGCCTTATATAGAAGAAAGATGAGCTTTGGACTAAGGTGATTAGAAGCAAGTATAAAGGTGATGTTGATTTTATACCTCAGATCAACAAATCAAGGCCTGGATCCTAATTTTGGAACGGTATAAAAAACAACTAAAATTTATTGCATAAAGGCATTGAGAAGATTACAATTGAGGATGGGCGAGATAAAGTAAGATGGAAACTTGAGCCTTATGGGTGCTATTCGATAAAATCAGCATACAACTTGATCCATAATGATAACTCTCCTCCCTCTTCAATTTGGAATAAGGTATGAAAATTAAAAATTCTGCAACGATGTAAGACCTGTTTGTGGGTCATGTTGCATAACAAGTTATTAACAAATGTATTAAGAGTACAACATGAAATGACAGAAGATGCTACTTGTGTAGTATGTGGAGGGGTATGGAACACTTATTACATGTTTTAAGGGATTTTCCAAGAACTAAAAGTTTATGGAAGAGCATAATTTATGGCAAGTATAGGGTAAAGTTCTTTAATACAGATTTATGGGAATGATGTGCTTTAAGCTTGTCTAAATCAGTTGATTATTTGGAGGACACTAAAAGGACAAAATTTTGCCTTGTCATGCGGGCTGCTATGGAAATTTAGAAATAAAAAGATTTTTAAAAGGCTTAATGCAAATATTAGCTCTTTGAAGATCTGTGTAGCCGCCATAACTGATTCCATACGAAGAAACAATAAGTGGTGTCATAATGTGAACTTGCAAAGGAGTCAAGAAATGCTTGAGGCTGACTCATCAACAATCCCCTCATATTATTATAAACTCTCTGTGGATGGTGCATTCACGGAACTTCTCTACTCCATAACTTGTGGAGGAGGCATATGGGACCGCAAAGTAACTTCTATAGGGGATTCATGAGGAGAGTTCAATAGGAGGGATTTTTAAGTGCTAAGTTATATGACTGCTTAACTGGTTTAAAGCAAGCTTGAGACATGAGTATAAGGAATACGGTTCTACTTACAGACTGTCACACCTGAAATAAAGCTTGGTGTTGGAGATTCGAAATTATTGAAGAAAAATAATAAATTTTAACATTTAAAGTAATATAATTATCTTTTTTAAGATTCTCTAAAAAAATTCAATTGACTCTTGTAATTAAAACCGAAAAGAGTATACTTTTAAAGAGGCGAGTAACATATAAGTTCCATAAGACCTAAAGGCTAATGCTTTGGCCACCGGCGGCTATGAAAACGAAATTCCTTTTTAATCTCTTTAATAAGACAAGGACAGTTATAAAATATATGTAATCGCACGATCCCATAATCCCTTCCTTTTCAATTATAAGCATTGCCCGTAGAAAATAGTGCAGCGTAGAAATCAGAATATTGCTTCAGATAACCCGAGTCTACCCAAAACTATGGATTAAAAAAGTGAGGTAATTTCTTCTAAAGTAAGGAATGTTAATCTAAATTAAAATGTTCGCGCATATATAGATTTTAAAATTGTGTGTGTCTGGTGATTTAAACACAGGTTTGTACATTTGTTCATTCGAAGCTTTTGGTCAAGTAGAAAGGTAAATGTCTATATAGAAGCCAAAAACTTTATTCTAGGCTAAGGATATGATCTATCTGAGGGGCTGCCCTGGCCCTGGGTGTTATCTACCCCTTTTAATGAGTCAAGTATATTAACACAATATTATAAGATGTATAATCTCAATCTGTATGCAGAGTCTCATAGTTACTAATGTAAATTGTTTGATAATGTTGTATTGGTGGGCTAATAAGAGGCCTGATACGCGAACCCCTAATCCTACAGGGTATCACCATCAAAGTTGCAGAATGAAATTCTCCTTTCCCCTTCAAGAATAACACATCCTCCTACTAAATCTGGTCCAGAAGCTATCCCTTTTTCTTTTATATATATTCATCTAATTTGTGAGATATCGCCAAATTAAAGATAGAAAAAGTAATTCCTTGTTTACTACATTATATTCATGATTCGTGCCCATGCGCTTGATGCATCTGCCCATGCTTAATCATGGATTGGTTATATACAAAGAAAGTGGAAAGTAGAATGGGAATATGGGTGCGTGATAGCTCTCTTTTGTTTTAAGAATGCTGCTTTATTGGTTTTGGAAGATGACCCGTGAATCCATAATGGATATGGCAGCATCACCATCAATTGGAAAACCTTGGCAAAAGGAAAAAAAAGAAAAGAAAACGTGCTTTTTTAAGCAATTCTGGCAAAACTCCTTTTACTTATTTGCCTCGTAATCTTTTAAAATACTTTTAAAAAGTTAAAACATATACATGGAATTTAATTAGAATCGGTTGCTTAGCAAATTTCTTCATGTGGCACCACTATTTACACGGAATTTAGCCCATCCCATATACCCGCATTGCCTTTTGCCCATGTTTAAATCTGTAGCCTAATAATACAAAAGGTATTTTTTTAATCAAACGAGTTGGATCACACTTATAATGATAAACACTTGTTCAATTAATTGTTGGGGAAAAGAAAGAAAGAAGGAAAAGTAAAGTTGGAATCACCTTAAAATCCGAAAACTACAGTACCAGAACTAATCCCCCTCTTGACCCCCACAATGTTCCCTCTGTCACATCATTTGTCTGCGTTCTCTCCTCTCTTGATGACCGCCTCACCCAAAAATCTAATCCTCTTTCAAAGGCAGCTCACCCATACTAGATATATGAGTATAAAGTAGTTTCGATCTCATTATGAATTATCAGTTTATTGTTTTCAAGTTTAATTTATATGGGATTAGGATTGGATATCTAATTATTTTTGCGCAAATTAAATACAAACAGAACTCCTGTTATATTTATTTTATAAATTTTTAATTTCTAAGTTCTAAAACAGCCATTCTAAATAATCACTTTAATTGTAAAAAAACAAAAAAAAGAAATTTATGGATAATTAATTAGCAAGGTGGCAGCTATAAATAGCAGCGCGCCATAACGATAACGAAGATAACAGAAAGGAAAGGAAAGGAAAGGAAAGGAAAAGGGGAAAATAAAATCTGAAAGCCCCAACACTGGTCGTCTCGTCATCTATCCATTCCCCAACAAAGCCAGTAAGTACTCCCCCAAGAGACGTTAGTTAACTCGCCCTCTTCCATTTCAAATTCATATCAGCCTCTCAACTCCCGCAAATGAGACCCTTCATCCTCGACGCGCTCAATGTCCGCGTGGAAGGCTCCGGCGACCAAGTCCTCGTCCTCGCTCACGGCTTCGGCACTGACCAATCCGCCTGGCAGCGTATTCTCCCTTACTTTACTCGCCGTTACTCCGTCATTCTCTATGACCTCGTCTGCGCCGGCAGCGTTAATCCCGATTACTTTGACTTCCACCGCTACACCACTCTCGACGCCTACGTCGACGACTTGCTTAACATTCTCGACACCCTTCGCGTTCCGCGCTGTGTTTATGTCGGTCACTCTATCTCCGCCATGATCGGGATCTTGGCCGCCATTCGCCGACCTAACCTCTTCACTAAGCTCATCCTCATCGGCGCTTCTCCCAGGTAAAATCCAATTCAATTCCCAATCAGCTTCTCCCCCGCTCATCAACTATCTTTAATTCTCACCTCCTTTTCTCGAATTCGCTGTCGACTTCACGTTTTTCTTTCAGATTTTTAAACGACGTAGATTATAACGGAGGATTCGAGCTTGCTGAAATTGAACAAGTGTTCCATGCCATGGAGGACAACTACACCGCATGGGCCCACGGATTTGCCCCATTATCAGTCGGAGCAGACGTTCCGGAGGCGGTACGAGAATTCACCAGGACTCTGTTCAACATGAGGCCAGATATATCTCTATTCGTGTGTCGAACCGTGTTTAACAGCGATCTGAGAGGAATTCTAGGGTTGGTGAAAATACCCTGTTGTATTATGCAGACGACTAAGGACCTCTCGGTGCCGTCATCAGTGGCCACTTATATGAAGGAACAGCTGGGTGAGGGCAGCACGGTGCGGTGGTTGGAGACGGAGGGGCACCTTCCTCACTTAAGTGATCCCGGCTACTTCGCTCGTCAGCTGGAGCTGGCTCTTGCGCAGTAGCGCGTGGGCACGGAGGCGCGTGCTTTAATTTTAGTCTTGGCGGCTTCATTAGCAATAGGTACTGGTAGTATGGTCAAGGAAGGTAGAGGTCCAGGAAGAAATGGTTAAAAGAAAAAAGAAAAAAGCTCAAGGGTTGGACACCTGGCGAATAACTTGTGGGCTTTGATGCGCAAATGTGGGATTTTATCACATGAAGGGATAAGAGTCCACACGTGATCGTCACATGATTTAGTATTCTGTAGTGTACCGTCTTTCCGTTTTCCTTCCTTGCCTTTAAAATTATTAGCTTTTAGCGTGTCGTGATGATTTTTATGGTAGGTACTACTTACTACTACTAGCATCTCTGATGGGTTTATCTAAATGTGAGCAGACAACTGAAAAGCCAAGGAAATGATTTTTAATTGTGTGACATGACTTTTGTACGGCAATCTCAGTTCATCCTTGTCCTGTCTTTCTTTCCCCTCTCTAATGGATGGAATATGGATTGTGTTTTCTGCTATCTATCACTTATCAGAACAACCCAACAATATCACTGCACCACTAGTGCTTCGCCCTTTTCCACTTGATTAAATTAAAATAGTACTCTTATTCACTGTCTTCTTTGTTCTTTTCTTCACTTCACCCTCACCCCGTGCTTTTTTTTACTGTGTTAATTTTCATATCAAACTTTCTGACAAAAAAAGTAAAAATTCATATCAAACAACCATGAAGGAACATAATTTCATTCTGTTCTGACATCTAATCATACGTCTCCCCGAGACTCTGACCCATCCTGCACACCTAATGATGGGCCCTGGCCTTGCTTAGATTCTTGGTCCTGTTGCTCGGCTCAGTCACACGCTACGCCTATAGAAATTTTCAGCGAAATTGGTAGTAGGGTCTAAAGACTAAAAATAATAATAAAAAAATCTCACTAATTTAGATTCTTTCTAAAAAGTTTATGAGAAACTATGTTCATAAATGAAAAGATTTTCATATTCCTATCCTTCCTGCACATTTATGTTAGAGGAAAGAGAAAGTCCAAATTCAAAATTTGCACCAGTACTATATACTCAACATAAAAAATTTTAATAATTTAATCAGGCCGTGATAACAACTTCATAAGCATATTTTTGCAACTTTTCAGGTAGAGGTACTGTTCACTCTACCATAGAAATTATAACAATTTATCAGGCGTGATAACAATTTCGTAAGTACGTTTTGACAACTTCTCAGGTCGGGAATTGTTTACTCCGCCATAGAAATTTTAACAATTTATCTGGCCATGACAACTTCTTGAGCACATTTTGACAACTTGTAATGCATGTTATCACAAATCCATCTAAACATACATTACAAGTTGTCAAAAACTGTTTATGAAGTTGTCATCACGGCCTGATAAGTTATTAAAATTTTTCATGTTTAGTGAACTCCGCGCGATTTTTGAATTTTGATTTTCTTTCTCCTCTAACATGCATGTGCATTAAGGACAAAGGTATGCAAGTCTTTTCACTTGTAAATATAATTTCTTAAAAATCCCTTAAAATTTTTTGGTTAAAATATAAATTAGTGGAACTTTCTTGTAATTATCTTTGATCTGGACTCTTTAAAACCTATTGCCATTTTCTCAATTTTTTATTGGTATGATATTTTATATTTAGTGGAAAAGGACAAGTAGTTGAAATTAAAATTGATTTGCTATTAAAAAGTAAAAACAGTGTCTTGAATATACAGCACCTACAACAAATTGACCATTTATCCTGATATTTTTAATTGGGTGAAGAGATGAGACGAGGGAAATAATCCAATTGCAGCGTCTACATCAAAATTGATTTGGTTTCGGCAATTTATTTCAGTTTGACAATGCGGTTGAAGACTTCAATATCTTCATCCAAGGCCTTCTGCTAATTAAAAAATCTTGCCATCGAACGATTACAGGAACCAACCATAGTTAAATTAAAATATTGAATAAAAAGCCCCTAAACTAAAGAAACATTACTCTACGTTTGTCAACATAAGTTTGCCACTACTCAATTGGCTTTTTTAAGAAGTCTTTAAAAAAGTAATTGAAATGTTAAAATATTTAGATGTATAGTTTTTCTTTACGTTATTTTGTCTAATATATATATAATATAATAATACACTAACAATTATATAATTAAATAACTAATATCTCTAAAAAATTTTAATTGAATCTTATGTATAAGACCAAAAAAAGTATAATATTTTATGTTATGACACTGCAATTAATTAATTCTATGAGGAGAAGTTGGCCGGTACAGTGCTTATCTATGCAGCATCTTGAAACCTAGCCTTTCTATTAAGATGGCCATCTAATCCATCGTTTGAATTAACTTTTAAAAATTAATTTTTATAAATTATGATATAAATATATAAGAGAAGTTTTATTTCAATTTATGATGGGGCTTATAAAACCATATCCCAAACATGTACTAAGTGCCTTTTTTTTTTAAGTGCTTACACAAAATTTAAAATAAATATATGTGAAAAGTTTTGCACCGCCTTAAGGAAAAGTAATTAAAATATTGTTATACCCAAACCAGCATAATCATAGAATCAAGCGTAGCCATATTCACTCTTTTGCATTTTATAAGTGAATATGAGGGTTTAGCCACAAAAAGAGGAATCAACTAATCTGTGATATGGTAATGCTCATCAACCAATTAATGTGATTGGCCTCTTCAACGTGCATGAACTAATCAGTGATTAATGGTGTGACAAAAAGTCAAGCCATTTTTAGGTTGGCATTGGATGCCTTTCTGACCAGTGCTTTGGTGATAATATCACATACCCTAGCTCCACCAATTAACCTCCATTTGCCCCATAGTTTACTGGCCTCATGTCATGTTGGGCTTGTCTATTTCACCTGTTTTGAGGCACATCATGAATCGGACCGATAAAATTAACATACTCCCCATTAGGTTTTTCTTCTTCAGGCCTTTCGTCACTTTCCTCACATTTTTCAGGCAAATTCGAAAAATGAATCTGCTTTGGGTTCCTTCAGTTTATTTGGGTTTTCATTCATAGGGCCTAGCCACTGCCCACCTGCCGATGCCTGGTTCTGCCTACTGGTTTAATGCTTACATAATCTGCAATCAACTGATGATGCCAAATTTGCCTAAAATTGTAATTATAAGTCATCACCAATAAAAGTTGAGTCAATGTCAATGAGTCTAGTGGTAAAAACTGTTCTCTAACAACATGGCAAACTAATTTTTCAATTCCCACAAGAGGGGCGTCTTTATATTGTACCAGCAATGGCTTGAATATAGTTGTCTCTAAGGGACTGCTTGGTACGAGGGGAGGAGAGAAAAAGGGAGAAAATAAAAATTTTAGGAGTTGATTTTAAAAAAATTGAAGAAGTGGGGTCATAAAATTTCAATAAAGAGAAAAAGTAATATAAAAGGTATCACTACTACATAATAAGCGTTAAGTAACACATTTCCAATGCCACTTTTTAAAAAGAGTACTACGATAGATCAATTATTAAAAAAAAAAATAAAAGGACCTATCGTGACGCTCTTTCAGAAGAGCGCCACGATAGGTCTCTCTTTTTTAAAAAAAAATAATAATTGACCTATCGTGACACTCCTTTCGAGAAGTGTCACAATAGGTGAATTGTTTTTTTAAAAAAAACAAAAATAATTAACCTATCGTGGTACTTGTTTAAATGAGCACTATGAGAGATTTTTCTTAAAAATTTTTTTCTTCTCCTTCCTGTGTCACTTTTTTTTAAAAGAAGCGTTATAAGAAGTCCTTTTTAAACTTTATTTTTTTTGCCTAAACCCTACTATATTTACGTCCACATTTTTACAACAGCTCATTGTGTTCCCCATATTTTTTAGTATCTCGTGTCTCTTAAATTTTTTTTCTCTTTTCCCTTGCATCTTGGTTCCCACTCCCCTCTCCTTCTCTATTTATATATCCACTCTTACTTCTACTCCCACTTCCATTTCCTCCTCCTTCTCTGTTTCATTCTATAAACACTCATTTATTCTCTCGCTTTCACTTTTTTTGGGCTCATTACCTCTACTCACCCCTATCTTAATGATCTCCTAAGTACACTCTTTTTTCCTCTTTCTAATTTTAAAATTATATGCAATCTCATCTTTCTATTTTTCTTTACTAACTTTTTTTTTCAGATTGTTGTGCTTATAATTTCATCTCACTCTTATTAAACTTTCTACATACACAGTAAGTTTTCAAATTTTAAGCTTATTATCATTTTCATATGTGGGAAAATAACTGAGATAATTTAAATATTTATATTATATTTGATATTTGAGTTGCATTTCATTAAGATTGAATTTGTTTTATATTTATTTTTCCTCTATAAATACAGTTATTAAATCTACTTGAAGAAGAAAAAATGAATAAAAAGTGTACTAGAAGTTCATATCACGTAGCTTCTTCTTCTTCTAAATTAAATTTAAATTTGGAAGCGCAAAAAAAATGAATAAAAAAATTTAATTGCCTCTAGTGGTGCTTACCTGGGTAAGTATCATAGGAGGCGATATAAAAAAAAATAATCATTGCCTTGGAGTCAATAGAGGCAATCAAATTTTATTTTGATTGCCTCTATTAAAAAAAAAAAGAAGCTTCTTATGGTGCTCATCTAAAAAGTTTTTAGAGCGCCACAAGAATGTTTAATGGCGCCATAAATCTACTAAAAAAAGTATTACAGGAATGAAATTTTGTGGTAGTGTATGAAAATTTAATTTAAAACTTTTAACCGCATTTCTTTAATTTTTTAAAATTCAACTTATAAAAATTTTCCCTCCTCTCTTTTCCTCTCTAAATCCTTCGTATCAAACAAGTTCTAAAGATATAAATGACTGAATCGTTTGTGAATATTATACAAAAATATAATCTGCAGTCAACTGACTAGCTTCTGCTCGGCAAGGGAAAGGAGGAACAAACTTGCCCATTTCTCCCAGTGAAATTGATTTCTGAATTAAAACTAATCACTTTCTGTGGAATATTTAGGAAATTTGTACTTCTTCGTAGGTCTAAGAAACAAAATACATCCAAATACATACGCCAAGGGGAAAAAAAAAAGAAGACAAAGAATAAAGGCTGATAAAAGCTATACAACAAAAAACAAACAATATTTACAATAAAATTAAAGATGTTCCCACATCTGGGCATAGAAAAACTAAACCCATCCAGAGGTATATGTTCGTTTACTCATCAATATAATAAAGAAAGGGATGATATATATTGATACGTCTTATATTTGCACCAATCAGTTTTATTTTTCTATCAGTAACTAACGCCATTGGTTGCTTTTCTGGTTCAAAGCAGTTGATTTTGATACCTTCGCGTCAGAATAAAAGAAAGTAGTTATACATATCCACTGAACGTTTAAAATAAAGTTGTCAATCCCTCGCCTTTCATGCTATACGCATATACCAAAAATTTCATTTCGATGATCATACGAGTGGAAAAGATTTTGGTGAGCGTATATGGATATGAAAGAACAATTTTTGAGGCAGTGTAAGTGGTGAAGGACGGCAAGGACATATACTGAAGGTGCGTAATGAATGGGTAAGAGGGATTTGATTGGTGAAAGTGAGGTGGCGCCTGATAATGCCAAGTGACAGAGAAAGGCATTATAATATTGAAGAAGAGAATGAATATGATAAATAAAAGAAAGCAAAGCAAAGTAGGAGGAGTAGGAGTAGTGAAAATAGTGCCAATTACGAGAGCATAAAAAAGAGATTCCACCATACGTCAAGGAAGGGACCCATACCAGCGGACAAGGATTATAATCATGATGCGACCCAACGACTAACTGCTTATCAATAACGGAATATACTACACGTGTCAGATGAATGGCCGGTTTAGCTACTTCAGCGTCCAGCAGCAGCGGAAGAAAAATCAAAATGGAACGCTACACAACAACTAGTCGCCCACCTCTCTTTTTCAAATGCTACTCTTCCACTTCATCACTGTGGACAACGTTAAACGTCACCACCACTCACCACCTCATTTTCTTTGAAGCCAAAGCCAACTGCGGCACTAATCACTCTCTCTTTGCCGCTCCTTCCGGCGCCTTCTTTTCTGAATTACTCCACTAATTAACAACCTTCTTTTTGTTTTTTTGAAAACATGACTTTAATTCCTCTTAGCTAAACTTGTGAAACTTTTCAACGTTCGTGATGACATCTTTGTCATAGGTTGCATGTTACGGATAAATGTAATATCACTGTTAGACGTCATTTAATGATAAAAGGGATTTTGAAAGGAACATGTTTTATATTTTTAGGATAAAAAACTTAAAGAGTCAACAAAATTCTGAAAAAGGGAAACTTAATTATCTCGTTATAAGATTTTTCGCCTCGGCACTTGGCCAACAATCTCATATAAGTTCTACGACTAATTTTACAAACATTTCTCCGTCGGAACGATATCTACAAAATTCCTCTGTTCTTTTTGTTCCCCGGCGGGGGAGGCAGGGGAATGTTGTCCAACAAAGTCACAGAGCTGGGCAGGACATGATGGAGGGTGAGACATTTATGCCGACACTTCTGAGGTGCGGGCAGCGACGTTGCCGGATCTCGGTTGCCGCAGAAGCTCTATAAGTGTCTCCGCCTGTTCGCATTTCCTCAAACAATTAGCGACAGAAAATGAGCACTATCATTTTTAAAAGCTGAAAGAATTACCCCATCTTCATAAAAGACTACTATTAGGTCTTATATGCTACAGTATATGCGTTGACATGAGCCAAGTCCTAGGCTATTGCTAAATCAAGTAGTATGCAGATAGACCAGCCTTTTAATGCAATGACAATAATGAAAAGCCCTTCTTATGAGCACTTTGTTTCTCTATTTGTATACTAGTTGCCAATCAATCTAATGAAAGCTCAATTCTGAAGAGGGAAAGGTGGATTGAAGTGGGAGAAGATGATGTTCCAATTCGATTTCTGGTATGATTTTTTTATGGGAAGAAAATTGGACTGCCACGTCAGTGACAGGCCAAGCACAGAATGAGAATGAGGGAAGAGGGTGATATGTCGTGTTTGTGATTCTGACCTTCTGTTTGGCCCGATTGGTGCCGGACTGGGACAATGCAACCAAGGGAGGAATTGCTCCTTCGCGAGCAACCATTGTACGATAAGCCACGCTGTCCTCACAAATCTGCAACAGTATCACCACTGCGATTTCCTTCTGCCTCTGTGAACCCACCTCTATTATTTCCACCAGCACCGGAATCCCTCCTTCTTCCACTAATGCTGTCCTCGCCTCCGGCACCGATATCAGCACGCTCAACACGTACGCTGACTTGTCCACCATGTTTGATCCGAAATCGGCCATCAATTCCACTAGCGCCCTCATGATTCCAGCCTGTACTGCTCGTATCTTGTTCTCTTTCACCGAACACAGCGAATACAGTGCCGTCGATGCGTCTTTCTTCCCTCTGAACCCCCCGTTCCCTAGAAGATTCACCAGCGCTGGAATGGCTCCCGACCTTCCGATTACGATCTTAGTCTCCTCTATTTGTGACAGACGAAGTAGAGCGCACGCCGCGTTCTCTCTAGCCGTTGGTGTTCCTGTCTTGAGAGCTCGAACCAGAGGTTTGATCGCTCCCGATGAAGCTATTAGCTCTTTGTTCTCGTCGCATAAGGAGAGATTCAGAATTGCGGTGACGCCATACTCTTGGAGCTGAAGGTCAGGGGAAGATATAAGCGAGATTAAGGGCTTAATTGCGCCGGCTTCTGCGATTTTGAGGCGATTTTCTGGTTTATTCTTGGCGAGCAATCTGATCTCCAAGGCAGCTTGCTTCTGCTCGTCAATAGAAGCGGAATGGAGATCGGAGACAAGCTGGCGAATAAAATCATCGGAATTCTCCGCAGCGCAGGCGATAAGAAGACGGCGGCTCTGGGAAGAAGCAGTAGGGAATTCACTAGATCTATCGCTGTTACAATCGCTGAAAGCAGAGGAAGAATTATCGTTGATACTCAATTCGCTGAGACTCCGTCCCATGTAGGTATAATTGGCCGGACTCTCTGTTCCCATGGCGACGGTTGGAGATAAAAAAAGTCAAATCGTGGGGAGCTGCGCTGTGGAGGTTAGGGTGTGGCTCAGGCGAGATTCGAGTGTCAGAAAGCAAAAGATAGGGAGAGAGAAATAGAGAGAGATGAGGCTTTGTGTTGTTGTGATGAGAATTGAGGGACACAGAGAACATAATTGCTAGTCCTAGTAGCATTGAGGCGTGGCTTGGAGGGAGTGACACGTGCACGAATTGAATATTGACTGGAGAAAAGCCAAGCACGTGCGAGGACCACCTTTAAACGCGTGCGGGGAAGGATCGTCATTCGATGAAGGAGGCAGTTTTTGGACGAGATTTTTTTAGTTACCGCTGGCTCACCAGGTAAAGGGAAAATGATTCTGTAATGTGGGTGGGGCATCCGGCTCACGTTTACGCCTCGTATTTCATGCCACGTGGAATGATTAGGTCTCACAACATTTGCCCACATGCTTCCATCAATCATGGGAATCAGTACAGGTCAGGCCACGCCCCTCAGGAATCATCATAATATATATGGAGTATAAATATAATCCTCTCTTGTCCCTTTTTTTCATTGATAGTCGGCGCAAATAAATTGAGTCAAATCAAGAAATTTCCCTAATTTCCTTCAACTAATATATCCACCATGTAATGAAGAATTTTTGTTCCCTTGAAGCAATTTCGTCTCCTAATTACTTGGATCTTCAAAATCTTCAATAGATCATATATGCTGCAACACTTCAAATGTGTGGCAGAAAAACCGTATACAAACCCATGACATTAAAGCACGCGTTTCCTCATCATACTCTCATATGCAGCATTTTTCAATTTAATTTATATGTATAATTTAAATATATAAATATTTATTAATTTCAATTTGACATGCATGTTCCCAGGACTGTCTCTTTTAATGATTTAGTGCAAAAAAAAAAAAAAACAAGAAGAAGCTCCTAATGATTGTGGAGGAGATTCGCAATAGCAGACATGAAAAATACGGGATCACCATATGTGTTTTAATAAAATTTAAAGAAATTTTATCATTCAAGTGAGGTAGAAAAACACACATAAACTTAAATTTAAGCATTGAAAAGGTAGATCGGTCAAAAGATTCTTCAGGAAAATATTTACTTCGGGCCCAAAATTATTTAGTGGTATAACTGCAGTATTTTACTAAAATTAATACGCTCTCGTAGCTCAGTTGGTTAGAGCACCCGTTTAGTAAGCGGGAGGTCTTGAGTTCGACTCTCAACGAGAGCATTTGCGATATTATTTTTCTCCCCGTGCAGAGCGGTCGTGCTTTTATTCAAGAGGTCCTCTCGGCACTTCGGGTTTATAGTTTTGTACACTCGATTTTACCTCCTTCGTTGAAGGCAAGTTTCCCTTGAGAAGCAGAATTTTATTTAGCTCTCCAAAATTTCGATAAAACAATACTTACTTTTTTTTCAATATTTCCTTTTGCCATAGTGGCTTCACGGTGTAATATCTAATTTTTACTTTAAGATTTAGTATTTTATTCAGCTTACCAAATTTTAATATTTTGCTTTGTCATAGTAACTTCAAGGAGTGATACCTTATATCCTATATCTTTCACCTTCTACCGAAGCTACAGACTAGTCAGCAGAAATGTAACCACGCTGCAATTCAATTAGTTCCTCGACGAAGCAAATGAGATATTTAAATTTCTCCTGGACATATTGCCTCAAGCTTAACTACCTTGATACCTTAAACAAACAATCCTGTACACAGCAGACCCGGGAGAGGGGAAATGGGCATAAAGTGAGCCGTATCTGCATAAACACATAAAAAAACCCCACCCACTTCTCTTTCACTTTCCCTCCATCTCCTTTCCCGCAAAACAAAACCATGAAGCAGAAAGAGAAAATTGAGCAGTGCGTATTCACATTTTTCACGTAGGGCAATGTGCCATTTGCCTTCATTATTACAAATACAAAGGGGACTCTGCTTAATGCTCCTATGAATAATAAAGGACAGTGATCACATCCACTCAAAGTTTGTTTCTTTTGGCAACACCAAACCAACGAGGCAATCCGATGGGTCAGGCGCAATGGACAGCATAGAGCATGTTTCAGGCGAGTGAGGGAGTATAAAAAGAAGCCTCGCCCACATGGATTTCGAAGTTGGTATTTTAATAACTCCTGCACAATCCTTCTGCTTTAGGTAAGATATGAAATCCTGAAACTGATGGGGAAATATAATGTCAAGGGATTGCAAATCTAATCCAGCATAAAATTAATTCCAAATATCAATTAGGTGTATAGAACAAGAGAGATAACACACCCCTTTGTAGTCACTCGCGGATGATGGGATTAAACGACAAACTTCCCTCTGAAACAAACATTTCAAAATTTAGATTTAGATAGTGAGAGAACAAATACCGGATTGGGGGGCAGCGGAATGGCTAACTAGGAACACCAGATTTTGAGGTAGGATAACTTTATCTAGACCAATGGTTTTTGCTTGTCATTTACCCATCTTTATGCCCAAATTACACACCACATAAGCTTTCAACAAATAGATTTAAGACATATGACTGAAGTGAGCATATCAGAAATACATAATTCATGGGGCCAAGGCATGCAGTGTGATGGTTTTATGTATATATGAAACAGCAATAAATAAACCTGAGAATGAACTCTTTAAATGCAATATAATCAATAGCCTGGAATTAAACATAACAACTCACCCTGTGTTGCGGAGTACCAGCAAATGTTGATTTTACATGTCGAAGGTCTGTGCGTTTAGTCATGTCTAATTTTGCAGGCCATCTACACCACACAAACAGTAACTTAAGCTCAAATTTTGAACAAAAAGATTATTCAGATCAATGAGGAGGTAAGAGATGTAGTCTTACTCAGATGGCTCAGGAATGGCATTTGAATATTTGCAGATATTTGAATCTACTCTACATGCATATACATGACAGTAGTTAACCCCACTTTTACAGAGCACTCCCTGCCATTGATATTGCAGAGACTTTCCTGAACTGTTAGTATTGGGTAATTCCTGAACAGGCAGTGGTGGAGGTGGGGGTGGAGGAGGAGAACCAGGTGGAGGAGGAACCAAGGGTGGTTGAGTTTGGGGTAGAGGCGGAGGAGATGGAGGCGGGGGTGGGGGTGGCAAAGAAGATGAAGGCAGTGGTACAATTGGCAGGGGGATCATCTGATTATAAGGAGGAACTGATGTTCCCTGTATCTGAGCAAGTGGAGTGACTGAAGCAGGTATAAAAGGAGTTACAACAGCATTACCATGAAAATTATTTGGCAATGATCCAGTCTTGTATTGGTCAACAGGTAAATGATTATTGAATCCTCGGGCATCCCATGGACCATTTGGAGGAACATATACAGGGCGAATGAAGGATGACTGAATTTGTTGCGGTGGTTGAATAGGAGGCCCTTGTGGTGCAGAGAAAATGTGTGGAGTATTGCCTGGTGCAGGACAAACTCAGTTCCAGATTTCAAAATACAAAGACATTGTTCAGCGCAAAATAACAATATTTACAACTGAGTTGATTATTTCAATAATATCCAGTTCCTTCACAAATGTGGTAGGCAGAAGATTATACAGACAGAAGATTCATAATATATTACCTCCTTGATGAGGATCAGCTGGTAAGTTTTCATAACCATCAGGCTTTCTTGCCCCAACTTCCCAAATCTCTCTTGAAGAAGAGAAGTTCCGATTTGACTGAAACACAGGTGTAGCACATACTCCACTAGCCTGATTCTCTGATTTCACTCCAGGAGATACAAGCTCCAAAGAGTTGTTTTCAGGTTTAACTGAAAATTGTGCAGCATTCTGAATCTTATGTTGGCTGTACAAACATGGGAGAACAGTAATTATACAAAGTTGGAAGTAGGAAGTCGGCCATGGTGATGATTGAAAAGCTACATATGTATATGCAGGTTTTAATCATATAAAAGCTAATGCAAATATATGGCTGTGTCTCTATCTGGGAGTAAATATAAAAAGATAATTTTTGCTGTTTGAAAGGACATAACATCCTTTAATTCACACGTGAGGGAAATTTTTACCTCCTAACATATATTGTGAATTATCCTAAATATTAAGTTAAAAAATCTTAGAACCACTGGAAGAAGCAAGAAACATCAGCCATGACGCAAAATGTAAGATCAATTGCCAGTCGCATGAAAAGAAAGAAAATAAATTCTACATTACAGCATTTGGCGACTTTTACCAAATGGGTGCATCAAAAAGCTATTGCTGGATAATTTCTAACTGTATAGACCATGTTTACTGAATTTCTGCCTCGAACACATAAGTTTTTTGTTTAAGGGATAATTCTTAAAAGTATCAATAGATAAATCTTTTTTTATATGATATGATTGGAATTTAAGAAACTATGACTATTCCCAATTGCACAATAATAAAGAAATCCTATATTTTCATTAACATTGCATTTGCATGCCAGGATGCTATTAAGGAAGACAAGTCAGACAACCTCATTTGACTGCTACCAGCAGGGCTCCCAGATAACATTTGAGAATGAGAACCAGTAATACCATTCGACAAGTTTGCTGGAATGTTGGCTTTAAGATCAAGATGGGGAGGGGTGGGCACATGTCTTGCACCATCCATTTGAGCAGTTCTTACCGTAGCAAAACCTGGCCTTGGACCAAAAGGTTGGTAATGATTGCTTCTTTCCCTTCGGAATTGTCTTAGATGCAACATCACTGAGGCAGCCTCTTCAGGGGTTTCAAATTCCATAAGTAATGCCCGCTCTTGGCTAAGATCAGTAACCATAAGCGGACCCTTATGGATGACTTTCCTTGTTTCATGTAAGATCTCATCCTTGACCCACTGACTGGAAACACTTCCAATATAGGTCAGTGAGCTAGAACCAACTGCAACACCATTCATTGAACCTCTAGTTCCAAATCCTATATCCATGAATTTAACTCGGCAAGGAAAACTTCCAGGCAAATACTCACGAGCTTTTGTGGCATCAACGATGTTTCTATATTCAACCAGGGCAAACCCTTTCATAGGAAAGGAAAAGAATTGCTCCATTGGACCAAACCTCTCAAGTTGAAACCTCATATGATTTTCAGACATGTCAAGCCCTGCATAACCTACCCAGAGCTGTTTTGAAGCAGAGACAATATCCATAGATGCAGGATCCCCATCGCAACACCAGACAATTTGACTTTTAGTGGAAACAACTTGAGACATAAAATTGTGGTTAGGAGATGCCTGGAAATTACAAACACCTCCAATAGAAGATCTCAATGGAGGTAAATTGAAATCCATATTTAAAACCTGACTTTTCTCAAAATTTGGGACATCAATTCTTCCTTCAAAAGCATTATTCCTAAATTCTACTGACGTTCTTATTGCAGGTGAGGCCATCTGGTTGCTTACTGACTCCCTGAGTGCAACTTGAGCCATATCTCCTTGTGTCCCTATCCCAAGGAACATGGGCCTTGAGACTCCACTATTAGAATGAGGGCCCACTTTTGATATGGATTCAGAATCATGATTTACTGCAGAGCAATTAACTCTTATGTGTTTATCTGAAACCTTATCTGTAAATACATCATCAGATGAACTTACAAGAGCTCTTAAATTGTTACCTTTTCTAGATGGTTCCCCAATGCTTTCATATTCCTCAGAAATCTTAGGCACCACGTGGTTCCTATTGATGCAATTCGCAGAATCAGATTTATCCTCATCACTGTCTAGCAAACAATCTTCCATACATGTTTCGTGCCCAAAAATTGCAAGGATTCCCTGCAGGGCCGATGTAATCTCCAATGAAGCATTACCAAGTGAATTAGATAATTTCTTACACCTAGACAGCATCCACCTCCTCAACGAGGGATCCTTATCTAGAACCTGCATAAAGCAGACCGAGCAAAAATGGCCAAGTGAGGAAAAATAATGGCTAAAACAATACTCTTGACTAGAGAAAAATCAAACAGAAATATCAAGTCATCAATCAACTCCATACTATCAACATAAACCAAAAGTCCTTAACTAACAAAGTATTAATGACACAGGCCAATTCATGTGTTATACAAAACAAAAAATTAGCACTTCTCTACGTGATTTTAGGGTCAAATATAAAGAAATAAAAAGTTATTTTGAAGAAAAGAAAAGGTAGAGGGACAATGCCTCACCGCATGTTACAGAGAACAATGCCCAGTCACATATTACAGTAGCTTGAACGCCATGACCAGAGAGTTGACAAATCACAAACTTGTCTATGTGCTTGTTTGGTAAACCAATTGAGAAGCCTATAAGTGCTTATGCACAAAAGTCGAGAAAATATTCCTCTCGCATACTTCGAATTCCGTAATAAATCACTTATAAGTTATCTCAAGCATACAGTATAATGTGTAGATTGTGTCTTTTCAAAAGCAGGTACGCCACAAAGCAGTGTAATCAAGCCAACCCATCCAACTCCCACAAGGTAAACACTTCTAAATCTGAGTTGCACATATAGCAAGATCTAATTGTCTAAATGCAGTTCTCCAGTGAAAAATTGTGAAAGGTGCTCTAAGCAAGGCATAATCTATATCTAGCAGCCAAAATAACACAAGATTGATCAATAGTCTAAAGGCATGCATATGGTTAAAGCATAAAGATAGTTGACCAGTATCAAATCTATAAAATATACACCACAACTAGAATATTGTAGTTCTTCAAAAATTAATTGCATAATATCTATGCACAAAGATAACAATGGTGGGGTACTACCATCGTGAGCAAGCAGCTGTTTTGAACAGATGGGCTACCCTCTGAAACATGACAGTTATCGGTTGAAAGCTCCTCTGCTACATCATTTCTTCTGACGCTTGATACAGTAGAACCTGTACACGATTCAGGTACATCATTTGCTCTACCCAAAAGGGGTATCACATCATCTTCAAGCCTGC
>JBAGKO010000011.1:8053700-8078820 GCA_037177275.1 Acacia concinna
ATTTGGAATTGATTTGAATTCAAATTAGTATGGATTTCCAATTTGGAATTGATTTGAATTCAAATTAGAATTAATTAGTGGATTGATTTTTGGGTTTCCAATTTAGTATGTAATTTCAGATTTGGATGTTGCCTTTTAATACTTGTAATCCCTCCATTATAAAGCATATTAGAATTTGAATTTGACAAAGTTGCATTTCTGCACTTGTGTTCTTAAAAGAGGATTTTCTCTAGGGTTCTTTTGAGAACTAATAGACTTATCAAGGCTTGATTATCCTTATGGAGTCTTTCAACACTCGAGTCCTTGTTCGTTCGTGTTCAAGGGTTCAAATGGATAATCGATCCTTGTTTAGCATTCTTGGGTAAGCATATTCGATTAGTTGTGAGTTTGTGGGATCTTTCCCTTGTGGGTTTGCACCACTTCCATAATTAAGTTACCACAACCTCCTAATCCCATACAACCCCGAATATATTTAAGTAACGATAGAGAACAGTTGGAATCAAGTGACATGTGGTTTGAGACAACTGATGAAGTGAGGGAAGTAGGCCAAGGGGAGGATGCTCTCATGGAGAACTCTGATTCAGGGCAATAATTTTTTCTGGTCAAATTTCCTCTAATCTTAAAATTTGTTTTAACTATGAATTGTTTATTTTGGAACTGTAAAGGCGCTGCCTCCAAATCTTTTCTGCGAATAATTAATGATGTGATACATAATAAGAATGTGAAGATTTTGATCATTTATGAAACTTGAGTAAGTGGCCAAAAGGCAAATGCTATAATAAGATGCCCTGGCTTTAATACTTGGTTGAGATTAGAGGCTACAGGGTATGCTAGTGGTATCTGGGTTTTGTGGAATTCTGAGGAGATAAACACACATTATGTATCATCTTCTACCCAAGTTTTGAATGTTATGGTGAAGGGTATCAATAGTTCTGAAAATTTTCTGCTATCATGTATATATGCTAAACCTGACCATTACTTGTGTCAACAACTATGGGGGTGATATGATTAATATAAGTAAATTAGTTAGGGAACCTTGGCTTGTAATAGGGGATTTTAATGCTTATTTATCTGAAGATGATAAGAAGGAGGAGCCATGCCTAATTACCTTTCTATGCATCAATTCAGTGAGTGCATTCTTGCTATACAACTTATGCAAATTGAAGTTGTGGGAGAAAGATTCACATAGGAAAGGAGGTTCCTTAAAGAGAGAATTGACTGGGCTTTAATCAATCCTGTTTGGAACCAACTGCATCCACTGATCAAAGTTCATCACCTTAATAAGTTTAGATCAGACCATTGACCAATTCTGGTTTACAACACTCCTATCTCATCTGGGCATCGAATTTGTCCACCCTTTAGGTGCCAAGAAGCTTGGTTTCTAGAAGAATGGTTTGAAGAAATTATTTGATAGATAGAGTTGGCGTAAGGATTAATGGAATGAAAAGGTTCAAAATTTTGCTAATGTTGCTGGAGAATGGAATAAAAATAAAGTGGGGAACTTAAGTGGGAAGAAGAGAAATATCCTTCAGAGAATAAATGGGATTGAAAGAGTTAGGTACAGACGTGATAATCAATACTTAATTCAAACCGAGAAGGAACTATGGAAGGAATATAATAAAGTTGTTGCTCAAGAGGAATTATTATGGTACTAGAAGTCAAGGTGCAATTGGTTAAAATGGGGGGATATAAACAATAAATTCTTTCATTCTTCGTTATAATTAGAAGAAGGCAAAATATAATTGAGGGATTGAAAAAGGAGGATGGAAACTAGATTTTTAACGAAGATGAGATGAGGATCTAGCTCTGGAGTTTTATAAGGGGTTATTTAGTAGTGACAACAATCTCGTTCCTCTTATCGGTACTCAGCATTGCTTTCCCAGGCTGAGTAGGACCAACATTGAACATATCCATACTAGAGTTACTACTGAGGATATAAAACATGCAACTTTTGAATTGGGAGCTTTTAAGGCCCAGGGTCCATATGGGCTTCAGGCTGTGTTTTACCAAGAATATTGGAACTTAGTGGGAGACTTGGTGTGCAGTTTGGCTAAGTCCTTTTTTTGAAGAATGTGCTAGAGTTAAGGAGGTAAATAACACAAATATTGTCCTTATTCCTAAAATGGATAGCCCCCAAACAATCATGGATTTTAGACCGATTTCTCTATGTAATGTGAGCTACAAGATTATTACTAAGATAATTTCCCATCAATTGAGGAGCATAATGGGGGAAGTTGTAGGTCATCGCTAGTGCAGTTTTATAGCGGCTCAACAGAGTAGTGATAACATTATATTTTCCTAGGAGATTATCCATCCTATGAAGTTGAAGACCGGCACTAAGGGTTGGATGGCAGATAAGGTGGATCTAGAAAAGGCCTATGATCATCTCGAATGGTCTTTCATTAATTAGATTCTTAAGATGGCGGGACTTAAAGATAATCTCTATGAGGCCATTATGGCTTGTATTTCGACTTCGTCTTTTTATATTCTATGGAATGGGGAAGTGACAGCCTCTTTTAAATCCTCTAGAGGGGTAAGACAGGGTAATCCAATCTCTCCTTACATCTTCACATTATGTATGGAGAGATTAAGCCACATTATCTTTGATGTAGTTGAAGAAGGTTTATGGAAGCCGATCTAGGTTACCAAAGGGGGACCTAAGATATCACATCTCTTCTTTGTAGATGATTTCATCCTGTTTGGGGAAGCCTCTAATGATCAGGTAGAAGGAATGTTGGGTTGCCTCCAAAGCTTTTGTACTGCCTCGGGACAAAAAATGAATAGAGGCAAGACTAAAGTCTGCTTCTCCAAAATGTTCACTCGTCTAGAGCCATTGATTTAAAACAAAAATTGGGTGTGGGCCTAACTGGTGATTGATCTAGGAAAGTATCTTGGGATTCCTTTACTTCACAAAAGGATCTCAAATGCTACCTTTGCTCCAATTTGGGAGAAGACGAATAAGAGGCTATCAGGTTGGAAATAGGGGAGTTTGAGTTTGGTAGGTAGAGCTACCCTTGTCAAGGCTGTGTCATCAGCCATTCAATCTTATCACATGCAAATAATGTTGTTACCAAAAGGACTCCTGAGAGACCTGGAGAAGCTGAGTAGAAGCTTTCTATGGGGTGAGACGAACAAACAGAGGAAAACCCATATGTTAACTTTGGACTCTGTTACGACAAGCAAGGAGAATGGTGGGCTTGGGATTAGAGATTTAGGAAAGAAAAATGAGGCTTTTATGATGAAAATATGCTGGCATCTCATGAACAACAAGGAGGCCCTCTAGGTTTAAGTACTAACAGCTAAATATAAATATTGGCGTGACTCAATTCCTTTTGTTCGTATGAAAAAAGGGGCATCTCTGATATAGTGGGGTATATGTTTAGTATGGGATAAGTTCCAAAGGGGACTGGGGACAAAAGTGGGAGACGAATCTTTAGCTTACTTTTGGAAGGACAATTGGTCAGAGATGAATAAACCACTAATTGAGCTTGTACCTGGATGGGAAGGGCTTGTTAACCTAGATGAGAAAGTTATTGATTATGTGACACCAAGGGGTGAATGGGATAGAAACAAACTTTATACATGATTCCATCCTCAAGTGGTTGATCGGATCATGTGTGCACACCCACTTAGGGAAGAGAGAGGAGTGGGCAAATATTATTAGAAGCCTTCTTCTAATGGATATTTTTCTGTAAAATCTTCCTACCATTTTCTTTTTGCAGGTTCTCATGCTGTTAAGGAGCCATTTGGAGATGGACAGTTCCAGAAAAGATCAAGACTTTCATGTGGATCTTCTCATGTGGGAGAACACACACAGCGAAGCTCCAAGCAGATTGGGGAATAGGAGAGTCAGCTAGGTGTCCTTTTGGATGTGATCAAAATGAAGACCCAATGCATCTCTTAAGAGACTGTATCAATGCTCGAGAGAGATGGAGTTCTATAGTCAAGCCATCTCTTTGGGATAAATTCACCTCTTTACAGGATAGAGAATGGCTACTTTGGAACTTAAAACATGAAGCTGGTAGAGAGTTCACGAAGAAAACTCCATTAGTCAACTTTGTTTGGGTATGTATGTTGGGACATTTGGACTAATAAATGTAGTAAGGGTTTTGGGGAAGAGGATGAGGAACAATATAAGGATGTTCAGTCTAGTTTCCTCAGAGCAAGTTGGGATCAAAACCTCTTTTCCTATTGTAATTTCTATGCTCAACAAAGCTTTCCTGGATGTGGCTTCAAACAGGAGACTAGATAGGGTATCGTTTTGAAGGTGGATGGCTTAATACTTGAATCAGGCCAGAGTGGAGTTAGAGGAGTAATTTGTGGGGTTGATGGCACATGGATCTGCGACTACATGTGTAAGCTAACTTTGGTCCTGCTAGCTATTGCGGAAGTTATTGCAATCATGCAATGGCTCCAGATTTATTAGAATAATGGATATATGATCATATCTGGTATGTTAGATTGTATCGAAGCAATTAATTTAATTGGTCATGGGTATGCTTAATCACCCCTTTAAGGATATTATAGATGAAGCTAGGTTAATGTTCTCTAGGAATTGGCAAGTATCACTTAGTCATATTCCTGAAGAACATAATACATTAGCTGATCACCTAGCAAAGTTAGCCCATAATGTTGGTAGTTATTTTGTTTTCCTTGATCACCCACCACCTACATACCATGCGGAGGTGGTTAGTAATGAGGGATGATAGGTTGTTGTCTTTTTTGATTTGTAATTAGTCCTTATTAGTTTGTAATACGTGTTTAAGCATTAAATGAATCCAGTTTTCATTCAAAATAAAATAAAATAAAGCGCTGATATTGACATTTGGGGTCAAAATTTTGTGGGGATAGTATATATAGATGTGAATGTCCTTTTAAAGGAGACGCACAACGGATTGTTGGCAGCATTCAAATAGTAAGATAAGCAAAAACCAATCATGATTCTTACTCTCTCCCATTTACAACATATGACACTTTTTTTTTTTTTTTTGCCAAATACAACACATGACACTTAAACTATATTACCATATAAAAAAAATGACAATTGTGTCATTCAACATGTTATAAAATGTAATTTTTTTAGTTCATCCTTTTTAAAAAATACTACTTCCATTCTTAATTATAAGACCTTATTGATTTTTTTAGAGAATCGTAGGAAAATCCTAAAAAAGTTAATTATATTATTTTAAGATATTAAAATTTATTTTTTTCTACAATTTATATTGTTTGACTTATGAACTAATATTTAATATAATATTGTTTGATTTATGAACTAATATAAATGTAATAAAACACAATATATAATATAATTAAATAATGTAATTAGCTTTCTTAAGATTTTTTTAAAAAGTCAATAGGATCTTATAATTAGAAATGGAGTGAATATATTTAATTGCATTGAGAATATTATTTTTGAGGGATATAAATGATTGAATAAAGTTAAAATGTGAGCGTTGATCACAAAGGTAAAACAGGAAAAAAATATATTATTAAATTGGGAGTGATTTATATTTAGAATCACGTCCTCTTTATATAATTGCCTTATATTCCCTTCTGTCTTAATTATAAGGTTTAATTAATTTTTTTAGAGAATTCTAAAAAAAGTAATTACATTACATAATTACATTATATGTTGTATTTTATTACAGTATTATTAGTTTATAAGTCAAACAGTATAGTTTAAGAGAAATAATAAATTTTAATATCTTAAAGTAATGTAATTAATTTTATAAAAAAAATTATTAAAAAAAGTAAATTAAACTTTATAATTAGAAGAAGAAAGGGTATTTGTTAGGGAAGGGACTATGTAAGCCATCTGTTGCCTCTGCGAATAAGCGTTTATATTATTAAAATGCATCCACCCTGTGGCCAGCATCTGATTGGGCACCCGCACTGCACGCTAGCTGCCCGTTGTTGTTGTTGTTGTTGTTGTAAACTCGCAGGTTCAATTATTTTGACGACGTCACTGATGTTAGTTGTGTAATTAGATCACGTGATTAACCTCGTTAATTATCCTCCACTTAATTTCATATTATTATCCTTACTCGGAGTATCATTATTCATCACTGCCACAGTTTCATCAAACACGTAGAAAACATGGATACACATATTAGATATATTAGCCCCCAGAGGAAAAAGATGAAATACACACATACGTGTTCTATAAAGGCACCAGTAGATATAAGGGCCTGCGTGTTTTAACAAAAGGATGCTTTTAACTTGTAA
Source organism: Acacia concinna (assembly GCA_037177275.1). Lineage (NCBI taxonomy): Eukaryota > Viridiplantae > Streptophyta > Magnoliopsida > Fabales > Fabaceae > Acacia > Acacia concinna. The sequence goes on from JBAGKO010000011.1 coordinate 8,059,926, forward strand.
GCTTGAAAAGCACACTTTTTTTAAAAGCAAGCACAGTGGAAAGCATAAGCGAAACATGGCGTGGACGGACGGACACCTATTTATCACCAGGCTCGTGCGCCTTGCCTTAAATTTGCATTAACTAATGATTAATTAAATAAAATGGTGCTTTTCTATCGAGATGCTATGAACAGTAAAAAAATAAAAATGCTATAAAAATATATTTATCGCAATACTACACTTAAAATCGTTCTTAAAAGATAAATATTCTTAATTTGTGAAAAATTGTTCACTTAAATAACGACTTTCAGAAATCGTTCTTTACATAAACGATTTATGAACGTTTTTAGAGATGGTTCACCTGATGAACAATTTGTAAATAATGTGACTGATAGCTACAGTGTGAACTCCTTCCTTATATTTTTTATTGCTTTTTTAAAAAAAAAAAAAATTGATGCCTTGAATGTCAGAAGATGAATTGATATACTTCTTTCGTTCCTATATATAAAATATTTTTAACAGAATTTAGGAAAACAGTTAAAGTTTGTTAAAAATAATACATATATAAAAAATATGATTGTTTTTCTAAGAGAGAGAAAGAATAACAATGAAAAAAATGAAGAAAGATAATGTATAGGTAATAAATGATGTGAGAGAATGAAAGTTAAATAGAAAAAAAATGCATTCATCAAAGAGATAAAGTCCATCTTATAAGAAGGGATAAACACATTTAAATAAAAATATCTTATATATATAAAAATAAAGAGAGTGTGATATACGTGGGCTATATATATCTTACTTTTTGAAAAGTACTAGCCTTTTGTCCCACAAATGAAACTAATTCCCAAACCTCAAGTTTTATTTTTCCCCCTTGCGTGATAACCTCATATGATGTTATTGCTCAACATTTTTCAAATGTATAACATTACAGGTTACTAATTTTTTATATATATGCCCAGCGGATATATCATATATCCATTCATTTTTCGACTTTCAAGGCATCGATTTTTTTTTAAAAAAAATCGCGATAAAAATTAGAAAGGAAGAGTTCACGTAAGAGCTGTTAGTCACAGCATTCACAAATCGCTCCTTAATGAACGATTTATGAAAATCGTTTTTTACGTGAACGATGTCTTCACAAATTAGAAGGTGTTTTTTAATAATAATTTTAGGTGTAGTATTATAATAAAATATTTTTTTTTCTTTTATAACGTTTTAGTGTTATTTTTTTACTAATCATAGTATGTCCGAAGAAAAGCCATGAAATGGATCTCATCACGACTAATGAAAATGAACAAGTAGAAATTAACATACCTGGCTTCCTTCGGAGGATAAGGTTTTACACCCTTAGGGGTTGTTTGGTACGAGAAGAGGGGAGAGAAAGTGAGGAAAAATAAAAATTTTAGGAGTTGAATTTAAAGAAATTGGAGAAGTAGAGTTATAAAATTTTAATAAAGAGAAAAAGTAATATAAAAATGTATGAAAAATTAATTTAAAACTTTTAACCCCATTTCTTTAATTTTGTAAAATTCAACTTATAAAAATTTTCCTTTCCCTTCCATCTCATCCAAATCCATTGTACCAAACACACCCTTAGGGTCTGTTTGGTATGAGGGGAGGGGATGAGAGGGAAATTGGGGGCTTTTGTTTCCCCTCTCTTGTTTGGATAACAAAATTTTTTAGGTCCCTTAGGCTCCTAACCCTCCCTTTCAAAATTGGAGGAATTTGGGATGAAATGTTAATATTTTACCCTATATTGACCAATATGTCATACTATCTTCAAATAATATGTATAGAATTATAATAATATTTATATATTAAAAAAATAATTATATTTATTTAATTTTAATAATTACAAAACTAAAATCCCTCCCCTCCTCTATCTTTGCATTAATCCAAACAAAGTAAAATAAAATCCCTCTCAAATACTCCCCTCCCCTCCTCTCTTCTCTATTGAGCCAAATACAGCCTTAGGCATCTACCACTTTCGCAAATTGCGAATGAAAATGGGACTTTTCCTCAATAGAATAACCACAAGGTTTGGTGCTGATTCATGTTAGCTGCCAAAACAGCAGACACCGATTAAGGATATCAATGATAGTAGGACTTGTTTTAATCATTGTTTAATTTTTGATTATTTGTATGAGTAGAAGAGGACGAGGAAAGAGATAATAAAAGGACAATGACATAAGAGGAATGGTGATAAATGAGAGCATATTAATACAGAAGATCAATTTGGTCCACTTGGGATTCCCAAATATTAAAATGAAACGCCTCCCACCACAACTCATCCACTACGCCACTGGATGGATCAGATGACTCACAAACACACACACACACACTCTCACTCACTCTCTAAAAACTAATCAAAAACTAATTTGCCCACAACTATACGAAAAGTCACCATTCTCCTCCCATGTGATTCCGCAGCCTGGTCTCACTCTCTTTTCCTACCTCCTTCCTAACTTTACCGCCCTTCTACTTTCCAACTTCATCGTCAATCATCATCCTCGTTTCCCTGCCTACACCTGTCTCCATAAATCAACATGTTTATTCAAAATATACAATACTAATACTCCTAATATATGATTAAAATGACAACTCCCAACTAATTAATTACAATAAGTGTGGATGGGGCTTTTGTTGTTGGACGTTGACCTGAAAGCTTGGAAACAGTCTGGACTGGACTGGACTGGACTGTGGAGCCTAGAGTCAGAGCTCAGTTGGTGGTCGCGCGCTCACTTCCCCACCAAACAAAAAAGAAAACCAGCAAGTCCCACTAATGCAAGGACACTTTGTTTGACCCACTCAAAGTCGCTCTTTCTCTGCCCACCAGGCGAAAAAATAAAAATAAAAATAAAACAAATTAAAGAATCTCTCCTTCCCCTCACATTTATATTCTCTCCTCCGTCGTCTCTATAATTTCTCAAATTAAAATATCTAAATATTTTATTATGTGCCTTGCACACCTCGCTTACTTTCCCACCACTTGTCACGCAACTTCCCTCTCACCTCTGATTCTAACTCCCTTATAAACCCACCATCCCACCCCTCACTCTTTACTCAGTTCTCTCCTACATCTCTACCATTTACACTCTCACCACACATCTCGAATTCTCTATTTCTCTCTGGTCCAGTCTTCTATTACTCTGAGGCTATCAACGGATCAGAATCGCATATATGGCCCTGGAAGCTATGAACTCACCCACCGCCGCCGGCCCCTCCTTCCCCTTCCAGCCCTCCGATCTCCACCACCTGGAGCCATGCCCCTGGGCCAAGCGCAAGCGTTCTAAGCGTACCCGCCTCGACCACCCAGCCTGTTCCGAGGAGGAGTACCTCGCTCTCTGTCTCATCATGCTCGCTCGCGACTCCACTGGCCCCGCCGCCTCACACGACCGCCGCCCCTCGCCCACGCCCAAGCTCGCTTACAAATGTTCCGTCTGCAACAAGGCCTTCTCCTCTTACCAGGCTCTCGGCGGACACAAGGCCAGCCATCGTAAACTCGCCGGCGAGGATCACAACTCTTCTTCCAACGTCATCAGTGCCGCTTCTGCTTCCACCCCTGTATCCAACGGTGGAGGCAGGCTCCACGAGTGTTCAATCTGCCATAAGTCCTTCCCTACCGGACAGGCCTTGGGGGGGCACAAGCGTTGCCACTACGAGGGTGGCGCCAGCAGCAGTGTCGCCACCACCGCCTCCGAAGGCTTGGGATCCGCCCACCGCGATTTCGATCTCAACATCCCTGCCTTCTCCGTGACGGCGGACGAGGAGGTGGAGAGCCCCCACCCACTGAAGAAGCCCCGCCTTTCCATGACGTCCGACGACGAGATCCCTCAGCGAGTGAATTAATCAGATCGGCTATGGGTAGAATTTAAGACCAGCGATTTCTCTGGGTCTTCTCTCTTTTTTTATTTGATTTCTTTTCTTTTCTTTTTAAAAATTTTGTTGAACTGATTCAAAATTCGGGGATTCATTTGTTGTTGTTGTTGTACATAATGGTAGAACGGGAATCGATTCCCAATTATTGTACTGATGAAAATCAATTTATTAATTATTTTTTGGAGTGAATTTGTATTGTTGATCAGTAATTCTGAAGTCTAAAGCCGCGGTGATAGAGAAACGCAGGGGGCGTGAGGTGATGATGAGTGGGCAACATCTGCGTGAGCGTGAGCAGCGCGGCAAAAACTGGTGGCCGTGGCTGTTGAGCCAAGTTGCACATGTTTCTGTCTTTGGTTGTTGGTGACGGTTTTTGCTGTTAACAAGAGAGCACACTAAAGTCCACTCATCCTCACCTTGAAAATGCGTGCCACCCCCCATTTTATCCCTTTTCTACCACAAAGTACCCCTTTATGGCAGCAGAACACCCACGTATCTTAATGGTTAATTTATCCTACAATAACATCCAAACTTTAAGCTAAAAAATATCAATATAAATACGTTCGTTGGCCGCTTAATTTTTTTTAACACAAAAAGGGTCAATTTTATTAGCATTTAAACCTCCTACAACTTAAAAAGAGAAGGATGATCTAGTACATGTTTAAATTAGTTTTAAAAAATAGTTAAACGCGAAGGGAGTTCTGTCTCTATTTATAACAAAAGAAACTTTTGAAACTATGGTTATATGATTTTCCAAACACACACAAGACAAAGTCACGAGTGGAACGCAATTACAATGGTATGAGAATGAGGATGGGGCCAAGAAGTGTAAATGCCATGCCAGAGCAGAGTGGTACTATACTAGTATAAAGAAAGGCGTAATTTGCGTGTCATTTATTTGGAGTGCTAGAATGAAGATGGCATCAGACTTGCGGTTGTAGCATTCAACCAATTGGAGGCACAACTTGCGGTGCAATCCTTTGTGTATATCCACCCACTCCTGGTTTTGTGCATCACCCGTCACTCGTCAGTGTCAACTTGCCATCGTCATATTAATCTTATCAAACTTTGTTTCATTATCAAAATATTAAAAAGCTGCAATTTGAAAACGCAATCAACACCATGATGACTTTCCCACTTTACATTCTACTCGGTCTTGCGAGACTGCCACTCGGTGAATTCACACTTACACAATAAAAGAGTGCAGTTATTTTAGAATTCACGGTCTTAAATTATTCTTTATTCCACGCCATTACGCCGTTAAAGATCAACTACGTACATATCCACAGCAATTAAGATCGACCGAACAAATTTTCAGCTCTTGTTGCCGCAGTCTGCGGGGTTTATTTCACCCCCTTCCAGATTTATATTTATGTGCTTGAATACGATTCTTGTCTCCTTTTACTGTGTCAGATTGTTTAAAATTTTCATTATAAATGTTTTTGTTGCCAGATATTATTTTACTTGGTCTCGCTGGATGAGAAACAGAGAAAGATGGTGATTTTTTTGGAGAAAAAAAATCGTACCACTCTTTTTATGTTTAAATAATTAAATCTCTCTTTCATCTGCTGAATGCATGTAGATTTTACATTTCATAATGATGTGGTACTGACTATTGTTGATATATGTGGCAAAAGAAGTCACTCGTCGGGTATGATTTATTAGGGACGAGGGAGGAAAATAGGAATTATAAGGGAGCTCCCTCATCAGGAGGGGTGAGGAAAGACTAACAGGGGAAATTACTTAGATCTTTCTAAATAAATTTTATTACGTATAGTTTATTAATTGACACATGTACATATTTTCAGTTATATTGTTGTAATCAATTTTATACATTTATGATGAGTTGTTGTAAGTAAACTAAAGTGTATATAAGGGCCATGTGTATATTGAAAATATTCAATAAAATCATAATTATTTTCCCTTCTATTGCGTATTAAAGACTATCTTCTTTTGTTTTATGAAGCAACTAGGGATCAATTGGTGGAGCTACGGGAAATTATGGAGATGTTTTGCAAGTTTTCAGGGAACAAAACTAGCTTGCACAAATCAAAGATGCTCGTCTTTAGAAATATTCATTTTCATAGGGCCTAGGACTTTAGTCAAATTCTTGGTATTGGGCTCACAAGTGGTTTGGGAAGGTACTTGGCAACTCCATTGTCACACAAGAAGGTTGTTAAAGCATCCTCTGCCCCCTCTAATTCAGCAAGTTAGATCTAAACTTGTTAATTGAATAGGCAAATTCCTCAGTTTTGCAGGGAAATACGTCCTTATCAAATCGGTCCTATCGGTGTTACCATATTGTTAGATACAAACAGTTTTGCTACCCAAGGTGATACTAGCGAAACTAGAGAAGCTAAGTCGAGACTTTTTCTAGAATCAAAATGATGAACATAGGAAAATGCATCTAATTTCATGGAAGAGGATAAAGAATGATAGAACAGAAGGGGGCCTAGGAATAAAATATTTGTATTGCCAAAATGTAGCCTTCATTCTCAAGCTATATTGGGGTATGCTCACCAAACCAAATGCCTTGTGGGTTCGTTGCCTCAGAAGTAAATACAAATCTGGAGGAGGTAAGTTTCCCCAAGTTTGTAAAAAAAGGCAGCAATATGAGACTTAGAAGGCGATAGTTGTTGTTTGGGATATTTTCAGAAGGGGTGTTGATAGCAGATTACGAAGCGAAACCACAACAAATGTTTGGTGGGATTTTCAGAAGGGGTGTTGATAGCAAATTACGAAGCGAAACCACAACAAATGTTTAGTGGGAATTGTGGTTTTCTCTTAACAAATCTTTAATACAATATGTAGACCGGAATCAACAACTGATAAATCATGAAGAGGTAGTGAGTCATTTTGTCAAACCATATGGCAATTGAAACTTGGAAAAATGGAGACTACATTTACTTGAGTGGGTGGAGGAGGAAATCAGAGATAGCATGACCTCGTATTGAAGAGGTGAAGATGTAATATAGTGGAGAAACTCTCTAAATAGCAACTTCAGTGTGAAAGAAGCTTGCAAACTGGTATTTGAGCAATATGAGAGACCCCAATAACCTATCTGGAAGCGCTTATGGCACTAGACAATTCCTAAAAGAGCTAAGTTTTTTATGTGGCAGGTAGTTCATGAAAGCATACGGGCTAATTCGCTTAGAGTGAAGCATCTAAACATTAAAAATAATGAGTGTCCATTTGAGTGTGGGTGTGAGGAATCCATTATACATGTTCTGAGAGATTGTGAGATGGCAAGGAGTGTTTAACAACAAATGATTAACCCATTATATTACTCTGTTTTCTTTTATAGTGACTTGTATGTGTGAATTCAATGGAATGCCTTGAATGAGTTGAGGAGGAGGAGATTTAGAAGATGGCCTTGGCATCAAATGTTTGGTATTACTTGTTGGCTATTATGGAAAAATAGATGCCAAAAAGTTTTCAAGAATTCAAATGTTCAAGAAGTGGTTAATCGATGTCTCCATCATTTAATGGAGGGTGTGAAACATGGAAGATTTAAAAATAAATTATTCTAAATTCCAAATCAAACTTATGTGCAATGGCAACCACCTCCTAAAGATTTTGTGCGACTAGATGTAGATGATTTGAGAAAGACAGATGGCCAAGCAACATGTTGAGGAGTACTCAGAGATGCATGTTGGAATTGGATAACAACCTTCCAGGGAAAATTGGGATATAATCCTTCCATAAAGCAGAGATGCAGGCTGTGCTCAAAAGATTGAAAATATGCAAACACAAAGGATTGACAAAGATAGAGGTATACAGAGATTCAATGAATGTATTGTAGTTATTGTTGCTTGTTGTTGGATGGAGGTACGTCACATCCGATGAGGGATCTCATTCAAGAAATACGGGCTCTAGTATTACTAGATTGGAACATAGAGATTTGTCAATGTCTATAGAGAAAGTATTAAGTATGTTGATTTGCTGGCTAAAAATGCTTATGCCATAAGCTAGGATTTTATTATTTTTGATAGCATGCTGTTATTTTGTATGCAGCAGGTAGAGATAGACAAAGGAATCAAATATGATAGCAGATTTGGCCAAACATGCTATGAGTTCTGGAGTTGGAATGATACACTTTATGAGCACACCAGAGTTCATATCTGAGCTAGTGGAGAGAGATAAACGCTTGTTAACTATTTGAATGTAACATGTATTGCTTTAAAAAAAAAAAAAGCAACTAGGAGCATCTTCAAGCTACTTCTTTGACCTTCCTTTTGAATCTTGTTCTTCTTTCCCTAATTTTCAATGGTCTTTGTAAGCTCCTACATCCTGTCCTCATCCTCGTACAAAGAGAAGGAGTCATGAGCTTTCTAATATCTTCAATTAAATAAAAACTTCTATACATTTAGTTCAAAATTTTGTATTCCCAAATCATTTTCATAACATCACATTTTTCTTTATACGTATCAACTTTATGCACAAATTGAGTTCAAAACTGACAAATATACATGAAAAATGTGATGAAACATACGAATTTCTAGAGAATATAACAACAATAAAATAATACTCGTATGTAACATATGTTAGTGAATTGGATCTCATAACTACTACTACTACGTACTATAGAAAATTATACACAATATCGCATATAAAAAGAAAAATTAATTGAACCAATGTAATATAACATAGTACGTACATGGCATCAAAACAACATGATACCAGTGGTAATATATTATTTATCATGTGATCTACAATATTTTTCCTTAAAAATAATTTTGAGAGAAACTCGAATCCATACCACTCCCCACAAAGTGAGCTTGATTATGCAGAGCAAGATTCCGACGGTGGAATATGTCGTGATTTTGGGGGCCTAAGATTCAATGCTCTTTTATTATTCTTCCAACCATATCTATATTTTATAATAAAAAAATCCAACACATTGCCGGCCAAAAATTCTGAGTTCTACTTCTCCTTATCATTTGGTGGTAGTAAGAGCTTTCAAGAGAACTTGTCACAGAAGATATTAAGGAGATCGGTGGATCAGATAAGTATGAAATATGAAGTTCTTTATAAAAAGATAGAGAAACCAAAGAAAATGTTCAGCCTATATGAAGTGATTGAATATGACTATTTGATTAACTTTATATCCGAAGACTTGATTGTTAATGGAAATAAAGCTTGTACGCAGTCTACTTTATCTAAAGGACTAAAGCTTTTTTTTAAAAAAAATAAAAAAAGAGAGAACATGCCAATGTCATCTGTCACTACCATAATTCTACCACAAATGCCATTAATATTAGTCTTTGTATTTCTAAATGTCTTTATCAGCAGCATTTCAGATAAAGAAAACTAATTGGAGAATGGTGATGGTTGAGGTGGATTCCATGGACTAGTTAATGGATTACAGGTGTGATTTATGGCTAATTGTACGGGGCTGATGTTTGAGAGGGGTGGCTCACGGAATCGTGGTCCCTTGTGGGATTTTTGGTATTGCTTTTGGGCTTTTTAGCCCCTTCGATTTATTTCGTAAAAAAGAGAATCAAGAAATTGTATTGAAACCTGGGTCCGCATTCGATGCACCTAACGTCTAATACTCACACTACAAAAAAAAAAAAGTACTTTCAGTGACGATTTTTAGTAGAGATTAAAAGAGCAGCCACTCAAAGTGTGACTTTTAATGGTAACAAAAAACGTGATAAGATATCAATTTTTAAATTTCTATATTAAGCACTTTGCTTAATAGGTGGGAGAGTAAATCAATCATGTTGTTTGGGAGGGGAGGGGGGGGGGGGGGGAGGAAAAAGGTGGTTGTCGATTGAGTGATTAACTCTCTATGTTAAGCACTTTGCTTAGTAGAAAAATTAGTTCCCCGTAAATATTTAACACTGATGCATTTCCATAGTTAAAATTCGAGATCTCTAATTAAAAAATACATCTTCTTACTAATTGAACTATGTTCTTGGTGGTTAACCGCTCCTCACTATGAAATTGAAGAAAAAAATTGTAGCTTTTGTGTTGTAGTACGTGGAATGTTAACTTGTTTTCTTCTTTGGCTCCCCTTTGTCATCTAATTAAGTATTTTTTTTTAGCTCTACAATTTTTTCCAGTAATACATTAAATCATTTTTATGTTTCTTAATTTATAATTATAATTTAAATACTTCTATCAAATTGAATACATATAATATATAAATATATATTATATTATACAGTTCATATTATTTTTATCCAATTACATTTAAACAAGTCTTTTAACATATCATCCTAATAAGTTTTCATTTGTTAAATTAACTTGTTTTAAAAAAATTATCTAATTATAAATCACATTAGACTAATTAACGTATCCACATTCTCTGCTAATGGATAAGTAGGCAAAGCTCATCCCAAAAAGGAGGTTTTTTTTTTTCCATTAATTCTTTATCTGTTCGAGTTGAGTTGTAATTAACAACTTGAAGTATTTTTAAGTAACGCTCAACATCTCAAATTAATTAATTTTTAGTGCATTCAGCACCCTAGGATATATTTTTAGCTAGTGAGTGCTATTGAAAAAACACAACCATGATGCTGGATTCACTTAAAATTAATTAATTTAAGATACTGAAAGGGCTATTGAAAAAAATTATATTGGGATATTGGGTAATACTAAAAAAAAATATTGAGTAAAGAGAATACGGAAGAAGACGAAGTATCATTATATATCATGCTGGTTCCACTACTGAAACATAATCTCCATTATCATAGGTGTTATGGAGAGTCGCCAGAATATGGGAGAAGACGATCAAGTATCATCAGAGCAACAAAAGAGAATGAAGAGAGTGCTTTTAATCATAAACTGCCTATTTCTCTGCCTAGGCAACACCGGTGGCCCTCTTATAAATCGCCTCTATTTTGTTTCCGGCGGCCGCCGCATATGGTTCAACACCTGTCTGCACACCTGCGCTTTCCCCATCCTCTTTCTTCCGCTAATCATCTCTCACATCCGTACCCGCAAGCCCATCTTCACCATCAGCTCGCCCTTGTTTACTGCATCCGCCATCATCGGTGTTTTCATGGGCATCGACGACTACTTCTACGCTTACGGCACAGCCCGCCTCCCCGCCTCCACTTTGTCCCTTATCTTCTCCACCCAGCTGGGTTTGACTGCCACCTTCGCCTTCCTTCTCGTCAGACAAAAGTTCACCCCTTTCTCGATAAACTCCATTGTCTTGCTCACTGTCGGAGCCGGCATCCTGGCTATGCATTCATCTGCAGATCGTCCCAAAGGTGTGTCCAGCAAGCAATATGTGATGGGGTTCGTGATGACGCTGTTGTCGTCGGTCTTGTACAGTTTTTTGACCCCGATGTTGGAGCTCATGTACGGCAAGAGCAAGCAGCCTTTGACGTACTCGCTGGTCATTCAGGTTCAACTCGTGATGAGCTTCACCTCCACTGTTTTCGCTACCGTCGGCATGCTCATCAACAATGACTTCCAGGTTAATTATCTCTTCTTCTTAATCATCATGACAACAGTTTTGGTTTGTTCTATACATAGATTAGAAAAGTATATATAATTAGTGTGGGTCGGTATATTTTACAGGTGATCGGAAGAGAGGCGAGAGAATTTGGGTTGGGGGAGACAAAGTATTACGTGGTGGCGGTGTGTACGGCAATTATATGGCAGGTATTCTTTGTGGGAGCAATAGGGGTTATCTTTTGTGCTTCTTCGTTGCTGTCAGGTATTGTCATAGCGGTGTCGCTGCCAATTACTGAAGTGTTGGCCGTAATCTTCTTCCGAGAGAATTTCACGGCGGAGAAAGGAGTTAGTTTGGTCCTGTCTATTTGGGGCTTTGTCTCTTACTTTTATGGAGACTATAAACAGCTCCAAAAAAAGAAGCCAAACAATCCCACTCCTCATGAATCCGACTTGCAGCTTCCAGCTCTTCCTAATGATCTTTGAACCACCTAGGGCCATTAAAGCATATTCAAATGATTTGAATTCGATCTCACTTGTGTCATCAAGTTATTTGTACTTAGCCAGCCATTTGAATAAAAAGAAAAAAAAATGTTTGAATCATATGGTGTGTAAGCCATTATAATAAGAATTTGAGATTAGTATCAATATTTGTTTGTTTTATAATTATGAAGGAAAAAAATAATCACCATAAGGTATCGAATAAGGAATGTAACCGTAAGAAAGCCTCATAATAAGTGAGTTGTCGGCATTCAATGACCAATCACAAATTTATCATAAGAAATAACAACATATCTATGCCAAATTGCCAGCTGAGATATTATGTTTAATTTATGTATTAAAATAAATTAAAGAAATAGAGAATGTGAATTAATGTAAAAAGTAACGAAATAATATCACTCTGTTTGATGTGTTGTGTTGTGAATAAGATAGAATTGTTTTAATATTTTAATAAAAATGATCACAAAAGACCAAATTATCATTCAAACGAAAAAAATATGTAAAAAAGTAAACTAATCAAAATAGAGCAGGAGCGTGTTAGGTTTTTTTCCCATAGAGCTACAGTACTTTTCCTTCAGCTTAACAATGGAAAATGACGTGTTCCTTCAATTTTTAATTTTATTGCCATGGGCGATAATGGCCGCAGAACATGTTTCTTTTTCAGCCAAATAAAGGTACTTTATATTTTTGTGTTTTGTACGTAAGTTGAAATTGTATAAATAAAAAACATAACATTTTTGTTGTATTAATAAAAAGCCAAACGATATTAATAACAGAAATATTGAGTACATTATAAATGCAATATCAAAGAACCACAGAAAGCCAAATGACATTAATTTGATGTGGATGTTTCTTAGATATTGGCTCTGGATGGCATATATGTCTGGATTTCTACTTTCAGTAAGTATCGTACACAACCCCAAAGTGGCACCTCTTCTTCCATGTGATAGTTCTACGTGGATTATGTCCGGTTCACTTCGAAATCGATATACTCTTCTCATTTGACAGTCGAAATTTAATTGTTTTACTTTTTTTTTAAGAAAAAAATATTTTAATGGGCATATAATATAAAATGAAGATAATTTTTTAATTAATTTTCTTTTTAAAAAATTATTTTTATTTAAAAACTATCAGTTAAAAAATGTTAAATTTGGATGTTCAGATGAGACGAGCTCGTGGTGCCTACCTTTTAGATAGATACCAAAACCGGTTATTAGTAATCATAAGTGAGGAATATCACAATCCATCGTCCTTCTAAGCTACCGTTTTAATCTAGTTAGAAGCATCAAAGCTCTTTTGGTTTCTGGTTCGTATATGTCTTGGATCTTTTGTTTTTTCCCCTGTAACTTGAGTCTTTTGATTCGTTGGCTAATTTCTGATTTTAGACCGTTGTTACTAGTAGCGTAAGTGTTACCAAGGCTCAATATATTATGCATCATAGTACTTATTTTAAATAAATTGTTTTTTTACTCAAGAAAAATAAAAAGGCATATATGTTACGTCTATATATACTTATACATAACTTTTTACTCTTCATGAATTTGGAGAGAAACTCAAACCCCCGGAACGAGCTTCATGCAAATCAAAAGTAAGATTCAGGTGGTGAAGAAGCTAAGGAAGCCGTATAAAAGCTTTCAACACATATAATTCCTAAAGCACTATTCAACGCAAGCTTATGTTAAGTCCATAATATCCTCTTCCTTTCATTTGTCAAGTCATCATTTAAGGAAATTGCTTAATTGGTACCAAAAACTACAGCGATGTAGCTCTGATGAGAAACAAAAGAGATGATTCAATAATCCAGTAAATTGTGAAACGAAGACGCTTATAACTAAATAGATGAGCCCTCTATTATCTTTGAACTAACTTGCCAATGGTATTGAAGGGGCGGACCTTTAAAACATATCCAAGAATGATAGAGAACAACACATCTTCTACTTTTAGTTCTATGTAGTATAAAGATCCAACTGTTAATATTAATGAATGGATTCAAAATATTAAATAGTGCAGAGTTGCAATGTGACAAATTATTCCTTTATATTATCTTTTTGCAGTTAATTAAAGAATATGTGATGGGAGCTCTTGCAGCACTAATACATTATCTGTGAACAATATATAACAAAAGCATTGGAGAATATTTTGAAATTTTTTTATTAGTTGATTTTCTTTTACAACTGGAAAAATTATACGATAATATCCTATTGTGAAAGTAAAGCCATCACATATTCTTTAACTGCAAGAACTCAGGATACAATCACCATTAGCAGTCCCCTGGGCAGTCTGTAATGCGTCCACAATATCTCCATCACCAATCTTGACATTTTTTAGCACCATGACATGTTCATACCCACCAACTTCCTTAGTAAGTTAGTTGTCTGTTTCTGAAAAACGTCCATGTAAACAAATATGAGAGGATCCTTTGAACCAAATTCAATTCTGGTAACTTCAAGCACTAGATTCAATAATTCCTCCATTGAGTGACTGTTTCTTTCTTTCTTATTTTTTGTGGGTATTCTCTTTGTTACGATAGTTTAACAAACCTCAATTACATGTACCAAACAACAAAAACTTGACATTAATGTAGAAATTAAAAACATACACGAGCATATAAGAAAATATGGTAAAAATTAAAAAACAGGGCATTAAAACTATTTACCATCTACAGACTGAAGCATAACTTGGACATGCTAAAAATAAAAGACAACGGACATATAAGAATGCTTTTCAAACTTGATCTGAGAGGGAAGCCGGCTTGTACGGGTCAAGCATAAATGCAACCTTGATAAGAACTACCTTCTTACTGCATTTTCTCTGTTGTGCGCAACCTACAAAGGGGAGGGAACAAAATTGCATTTAAAACACCAGCAGAGAAGGAAATAGCATTTAAACACTGCTGTTGTGTCTAATACAAAAGCAACGTGACTGACCAACTATATACAGCTTTAGCATTCTACACATTATATCAGGCCTTCCACCATCCACGAAAAGACATAGTCCCCTTCCACAATAAGCGAAGAAGTCAATATATGTTTGCATTGTAGTCCTCATTACTGCATGAAAATAGGAGCCACTGTTAGTATAAATAGTATGAAACAATAACGATGACATACAATAATAGATGAAGAGTCAATATGAGTAAGCCAAACTTAACCGTTGGCTGAAGACAATCCAGGAGGTGTGTTTGTTCCTGCAATTTCTTGGAAGGCAATGGAACATTATACAAACAGGTGTCAATGGAGGGAAATTGTGAATGACAAAATTTAAAAGTTTTCAAGCTGCCAGCTTGGACCAAAGCTCGAGTGCTTTTTTTTTTTTAAGGGCAAGTCGAAACACCTTTTGTGAGAAGTGAAATGATTTAGGAGCTGAGGTGAGCCGGATTAGAGCATACGGCTTGGGTGAAATGCAATTAATAGTAGATATATTGATATGTATATCTATGGGTTCCCTTTTTTATTTTGAGTTTCAAACTTGGATCCATCATTGGGCCTCCGCTAATTTGGATCCAAGCCCATATAACAAAGCCCGTGAAGCTATCAAGCGTTTGCCCTACCCAAATTAATACTTATCTTTCAATTTTTTTTATTAATTTTAACACTAACCGTTTTCAATATAAATTATTCAATTAGGGATCGGCATGGACTATACTAAATCGGGTTAGACATCAACTGAGGTCTGGTTCAGGGAGAACCTCGGGTTGCACAAGGCAACCCATGGTCCAGTCTAGTCTAGTACTAACATGAGGTCGGGTATAAATTTTTTTTCTTGTTGGAAAAATGATTATCATTTGCAGATGATCCTAAAAAAATGAACCACACCATAAATCCTTAAAAAAATACAGCAATATTCAATAAAAAATAAAAATAACAATTAAATTTAAAATTTTTATTAAAAAAACATTGACATGGACCAGTCCAAGTGGTCTAGTTCTCTTACCCGAAAACTTATCCAGCCCGACTAGTTAATCCGATCCAATCTGGTCCAATTTTATTGTGTTGGAAATATTGTGAGTATGTGTGTTAAAGGAAGAAGTCTCATATAACTCAAAGCTGAGAATACCCTAGTATATCATCAGATATGAGCTTGAGTTAGTAAAATGCTAATTAGAGGAGTCCTTGAACTGATCGTTGGAAATGACTGTTGGAATTTTAATTAACAATTTTAATGACAATTAAAATGTTTTATTACATTTAATTATAATTAATTTGAATTTTGTAACTGTCATTTTAATTGTCATTAAACCATCGTTAATAGTCATTATTACAGCTCAACGGCCATATAGATTTCTGCCTATAAAAGGTAGTGTGAGGAGGAAGGTGTAAGAGCTATGAGGTTAGCTCTACCCTAAGCTCTACCCCAAGCCCCTCTCCTCTCCCTTTCTTTTGAGTTTCACAGTTATCTTCCTGTAGTTTTGACACCCTACTTTATATAGGAAGAGTTCATTTTATCCTAGGGAGTGCCACTTCCTAACTTACTATGGGGGTTGTGGAATATTTTATAAGGATAGTACCTTTAGGCGTGACTCGAACTGTTTGTTGTTGTATTTTTACAGGTGTTATTGCTAAAAATTTATATGGTGAAGAGGTTGTCGCCAACAATATGATGGGTAAAGAACGAGAAATAATTAACAAATAAAAAACTGAAATAAAATTAAACAAGCAAGCTATCTTTTTTTTTTCAATTTTATATTTTAAAATTGTAAGCTACTATTATTATTTGTTTACTCAAATAACAATTCCTATTTTAGTTTCAATTTAAGATATTTACAATCAAAATCCTATAAATGATGCACTACTTTGATTTGATCTTGTAATAATCTCATAGAAATCTTTCTAAATTGTATAGATAACTCTCTAAATATATTCAAAATCTACCATGTACAAAATATGGAGAGTTGTTGGGTATTTACTTTCAAGTATTTCGATGAATTTGAGCTAACTCTAGCCGATATGATCACCCTATTGGTGCTCATACGGTCTGCCGTGCCCACGTGAATTCTTCTCCAACAGGCGCTTCCAAGACCTGGTAATGAACCCTCTGACCCTACAATGAATTCTACATTGAAAGCTGAGCTGGCCAAGTTTTGTTTTACCACTACCAACTCGGAAGCCGTTGCGTTTTTGGACCAAGGCACGCCCTTTACTTTTGACAATTCCTTCTACAAGCAACTTCTTCGGAGGAAAGGCATATTGAAGCTGGATCAACGGCTTGCTTTTGATAACTCCACGAGAGCTCTCGTTGCCAAGTATGCGGCAGATAATGAGGCGTTTCTTCAGAGTTTTGCAAAAGCAATAGTGAAGATGGGACGTATCAGAGTCCTGACCGGAGACGAAGAAGGCGGGTTTTGAAAGAACTGTAGGGCTTTTAATAATCGCAAGTAGAACACCCCGAGTGTTTGTGCCACCACAACACAATATGTTCGAGTGCTTTTCGTTTGCATGGTTTTCCTTTAAATTCAATGCTCAGTTCTAATATAAGAGTAAGTTAAATAATGGGGTCGCTTGGATACTAAACATGTCTACGACGGAAGGGCCAAATCTGTAAAATTTGCTCTTGAAGTATCCCTTATTATTGATGGCGCATACTATTATGGAGAAACCTTCATATGCATAGTATTAGAAATTGTATTCTAGTAAAACTAACAATGATTTAATTTAAATATCTAACTTAATTAACTTTCTTAATATTAGCAAATTAAATTTATTATCTAACTGACTACTTGTTCTAGTTCTATTTATAAAAGTCCGATAACTTTAACACGGTTTTAAAAAATGATTAAAATTAGTTAAAAAATAAATATGCCTTGAAATCAATTTCAAGTGTGCCCTTATTTAAAAAGGGCAAGTAAGAAAGAGAAATAGAGAAAATATAAGCATCAATAACCCTTTAATTAATGCAATATGTGTAATTATTGAGGGACACAAACGAAAACAAATTAAAACTCGTTAAATACTTAGACAAATTCTGTCAGGCTCTAATAAAAAGAAGGAATAAGTATAATTATGTTTGTCCCAAAAGTTTATACTAAGGAGCACAGGATATTTAGAAGTTTTTTTTATCATTTTTGTCCCCAACTTTCCAAAACCTAGTAATTTTGCCTTAGAAGCTTTTAAAACATAGCAAATTTGCCCAAACTCTAACAAAATTAACGGTAAACATTTATTGACCAATTTTTATTGACGTAGCATCCACTTTACTTTTTTTTAGTAAGGGTTGAGGAGTAATTTTGCCTCAGAAGCTAACATTGAGAAGCAAGTTTAGCCCTAACCATTATCCCAAATAGTTTTAACTTTTAGTTGATTAAATATGTTGAGCGGATAGTCTGAATGTCAGCCATGTCATTTTGTTAAGATGCAAATTTCTCCCCAAAGTTTTAAATCTAACTTTAAAAAATTAAAAAAAATTCCATTTAAATACCTTTTGAAATGCAAAAACCCAGAAAAGGCTGTTATAATTTCAAAATGACAATAAGATACCATGGATCAAATTGGGTTTTGCAAATATTGATACATTTACCAAAATACCCCTAGGTTATTTAAAAAAAGAAAAAAGAAAAAATTGCCCCTCGCCAGAGCACCACAGCAGTCCACCCCCTTCTGGTGGGTGGCTGGAGCTCTAGCGCCGGGGTGGGAGGGTTTTTTTTTCTTTGTGGGAGGATTTTTTTGGTTGGCAAAAAGGTGTGATAAAGTGGAGTGGGTGGGAATCAAACCCACCCCAAATGGTTGTGAGGGGGCTTTGGCTGCCACTTCCTTAACATATATACACACACAAAAATAAAGATGTGGTGCTATTGATTATACGAGTAGTAAGATTAACTATAAAGCGTACTGGTAGTGATGCTGTCAGGGGAAGTTAAAATTTGTTAGTAATTGCGATACTGGAATAATCAAAACCATTACTAGCTAATTACGAAACATTATGATATATATATATATATGGTAATTATGTCAATAGAATTACTAATGTTGATAATTCCATTATGATTACATCGAATTCCATTACGGCTTTTATTAATACCAATGGTTATAAATCATTTTAACAATTGACTTTATGATATATATATATATATGTATGTATGTATGTATATGGTTATATTTTTAACAAGTGAATTTAATACTTGTAATTATATTTG
>JBAGKO010000011.1:8105284-8129334 GCA_037177275.1 Acacia concinna
CTATCAAATTAAAAATACATGATAAATGTTTTTTTAAAAAAAAACTTATAAAAAACATAATAAGTTTCTTTTTGACATATCACCCAAACAGACCTTCATTAAAAAAAAGTCTCTTCTGTTACTTTCTATCTAAACATAAATAACTTCTAATAAATAATTTTTTTAAGTCACCTTTTATAAATTATTTATCATAAAAATCATGTATATTCAAACGGGCTTCTAATCATGTCCCAGACGACGTGAAAACCAAATTCACTTATTATGTCCTTCGTTTCCTTTTCATACCCTCCCCTCTGATAATTTATACCCTTACGTGGCAGCACCACAAAATTTAATCACTATTAGCTTTTTGTTATTTTGCTGTATATTTTGTGATGCGTAGACAGTTTTTTAAGAAAAGTTTCTATCTAATTATTTTTTGCATGAATTTATCTATCTATCAACCCCTTCCCCTCTTATTTTATGCACACACCTTTGTTAGTTAAAACAGTGAGTATCTCATATTGAATTAACTTAGGCAATATCTAAAATTCAACATGGTACTAGAGTATAGGTTAAAAAAAAAGTATTAGAGTCATTCAATCCTATTCTGGACATAAGACTTCCAAGAGTAAAAAACAAGGACAAGCTCGTGTGAAAGGAAAAAAAAAATGAAGGCATGACCTAATGAGGTGGGAAAAAGAAATACAGGCCTAAAGAAAAAAATGAATAAACCAAGAAAATAATAAAGTGAGAAGAATATTAGGATATGTGTCATGTTGAATATTTTAAGCATGACATGTACTATTAATTGGTTTAAGTCTTTATAATGGAAAGGTAAGGTCAATATATACATATATCTAAAATCTAAAATATGCATTATTATTATTATTATTTGTAGTGGCTTTCTAATTGGGTTATATTAATATTATATTTTTGGAATTTTGATTGAGTACTTTAAAAGTGTTTATTTAGCGACAAGACATTTATCAAGTATTAGCTAACTTCTTACATCATAAATTTCAATTGAAATGCTGCTTTTAAGACTTAAATCGTTGTTCCAAACCAACAATTAAACAGTGCGCTTCTTAATTTGAGGTAACTCGTAAATATGTATTCCACCTTCACTAACTCAAACTGAAAAATCTCAAATCCTTGGTGAAGTTATGTTGTAATCAACTCGTGTATCGTATTTCTTTTTGGGGCTTTCCACAGCTGCTATCATATATACTAACTTCAGTATATATGCTTTTTTTTGTTTTTGCCATTGGTGATTGAGAAAAGAAGAAGAAGAAGCATGTAGCGTAAAGTGAAAGCACAATAAAGGAAGAGAAAGGTAGATGAGGAACACAATTAGAGGTCCCACCCAAAGCAAACAATATATCACATCGTATTGTATCACTGGGTGTGTTTGGATGACACTTATAAGTGACTTATTGCGCAATACGAGAAAACCCCTATCACATACTTACTTCGTATTCTACAATAAGTAACTTATAAATAACTTATGACTGTCATCCAAACACACATTACAACAACAGGCTTCCTTCGTTTCCTATCAACATCTTCAAATGCTCATCTCATCCCAACATGAACATCCCCACACGCTAATGTAATTCCACAACTGTTCACAAAACTCCTCTTTCTTCATTCTCATCAGCAACTCGTTACAACCACATATATATAGCAGCAGCATATTAGAGTATTTGCTTTCAATCAGTGTCAAGGCCTGTTTGACCAGGGCGTTGCTAGCTGGTGGACAATATGGTTATGGAAAAAAAATAAGTTACTTATAGAATATTCTATATTTGGTACGAGCTTATAAAAATAAATAATTTATTTTTATAAGTTAAACAAAGTTATTTATTAAAAAAGTCGCTTTTTTCTATTTTTTATAAATCATTTTTTTACCCATAATTTAAATACAAGTAATTTATTTTACTTTAAATAAGTCACTTTTTCTACTTTCAATCTAAATACAATTGACTTATGATAAATTACTTATTTTTATAAATTTTTTATTATAAACCATTTATAACAATAAGTTACAATCAAACCGGCCTTAAATAAAGAATGTCAACGTTGTACAAATGGCAATTATATATGTGGAGGATTCTATATATGTGGTCAGCAACAGATGAGGACTACATTATTCCCATGCTCAGCAATTGCTGCCTCCATCATTTCTTCTCCTTCCTACATTTTCTCAACCCTTTTTTTTCCTCTTTTGGTGATGTCACCCACAATTTTCTTAACCTTAATTTTAAGGGTTAAGGTACTAAAATAGTTATGAAGTTTGCTCAAAAGTGAAAAAATAACCATAAACTATTTTTAAGTGCAAAAGTAACTATAAATTTTTGAAAAATGTGCAAAACTATTAAAGTACTGTTCACAATCGTGAAATTACTGTCCAAATCCGTTTAAGTACTGTTCAAAATCGTTAACTATAACATTATGATATTTTTAGCTCTATAGATGAAAAATTTATGTGAGTAAAGGGTCAGAATCAATAGATAAAAAATTATAAATATTCCAGGAGGCTCTTAGAAAAATTTTGGAATTTTTTCTCTGAAATTTTTTTATCAAAATTTAGGAGTTCTAGGTGGCAAAAAATTCTAAAATTTTTATGAGAACTTCTTGGAATATTTAGAATTTTTCATTTACTGATTATGACCTTTTACTCACCCTAAATTCCTCACCTATAGAGCTAAAAATATACAGTTAACGGTTTTGAATAGTAGTTTAACGATTTGCATCTTTTTATATAGTTCATAATTACTTTTGCACTCAAAAATAGTGTATGGTTATTTTTCATTTCTGGACAAACTTTATGACTATTTTAGCACATTAACCCCAACATATTTTATGAAATGATTCTCAACTTGAGAAAAGGTTGTTTAATTTTTAATTTTTCCATGAAAGTGTCCAGGTTTGCATTCAAAGTTCAACCATGCATGGGAATTTTTAACTGCTAAATATTTAAGGGGGAAAATATATGGAATATACAGGAGCATACACAGACACATCAAGTACTCATTAATGATATGTGAGATGGTGAAAGGAATCATTGCAGGGATTTAAATTAGTTAATTATATGCATTTTTTGGTATTTCAGATTCAGGAACGATCTCTTAGCAGAATTTTAGTTTCCTACAAGAAATATAAAGTTTAAAATACTGATTCTAGATAGGATTTACCAAAAGTTTAGTCATGTTGGGTACATAAATTTGCCTCTTCTGATCAAATAATAATACTTAGTACAAAGGCCAAAGAAAATGCCACAAAAGGAAAATCTAACCCAGTATAGCATCTTGAGACAAAAATGAATAATTGAATCAGTCTATGCTATGACAAGAAACATAGGAGTAGAGATGGAGGAGATGAGACCAACCATTAAAGATGAAGGAGATGAGGTGAAGCAAATGAGTGTTGAGCTTCCTTGTCGTGAAAGGAGAAGAAAAAGTAGAGAGGGATGATAGGATCTCTGACTTCGGCCTTTTCCTTGCTGTGATTGCTGAGCTTTGATGAAAGTACAAAAGGGGCAATGACAAAGGAGCATATTCGATGTGATGGCTGAGCTTTTTCAACGTAAGTAGATAAGGGCATTGGTGTGATGGTTGGGCTTCTTTGAAGGAAGTAGAAAAGGGCACTGGATTTATCTTTAGGTTTCAAATGGCCAGGGACGTAGGGAAGCATTTATCACATTACATTCTTGCATTCAATCACTAATGAAGGTAGGGAGGTCATTTCACTTTTTGACTTATTATCCACAAAAGTCATTTGGTAAGTGAAATATTTGGTGGGACTTTTTTTGTTATTATGTTTGGCCTTTAGAACCTTAGTGACATTTTTCAAAAAAAAATATAGGTAAGTTTTTTTGAATAAAATTGGATAAAATTTTCATTGAAATTTATAAATAGGCCCACTAGGCCAACCTTTTTTTGATACATGCAACATTCTTTTTATTTATAATATATCATTATAAATAAATAAGTAAAAATTCCTTTAGTTTTTTTTTGTTACAATAGAGGGCTAAGCCCAAAAATAAAAGAAGTTAAACGGTAGGGGAATTAGTTCCTAAACACTCTTGAATCACTAAGGTCCTTAGATGTGAAGGACACGATTCATATAAGGAAGAATTGGAGAGACCTTCCTTTGTAAGATTATCTGCCACTTGGTTTTGATCTCTCGATATATGCGTGATATGAAGTTCCTAATTGAAATTCATTAAGCCCTTAATCTGAACAACAACCAAGCTTTGTAAGCACCTGCTTCCACTAGTGTTCAACATGTCCACTAGGATTTTAGCATTAGTTTCAAGAATGACCTTTTTGAATCCCAAGTTCCACGCTAGTTGAAGCCCATGAAAACATGCCCATTCTTCCGCTTCTTGAGCACTACATTTCCTTATTGCAGTTGAGAAGCCAGTAATCCACAATCTTTTAGAGTCTCTTATTACTCCCCCACAGCTTGCTCCATTTGTAGATGAAGACATAGCTCCATCTACATTGACTTTTATCCATTCAAATGGAGGTGGCTGCCATTTGTGAATGAATTTCCTTAGGTGAGAAGATATTAGTTATCCTTGTATTATCTCCATGTACAAAAAATTGCCATGAATTCAAAATCACTGCAACTAGATCTTGTGTTCTGTTAAAGTTGTCATCAAAGATGGATTTATTTCTCTAAGTCCATAATTTCCAGGCACCCACACCAAAAATTAATTTCCAGTCAGTGTTTGAGTTCCTTCCAATTTCCTTCTTAAGATTGAAATGAATCCAATCTTGTACTAGTGCAGTAAAGAAAGGAATATGGTATTTTGGATGAACTAGAGCCCTTCCACATGTTCCTTGCATATTGACAGTCTCTAAGAACATGAATAACACTTTCTATATCTGAGTTGCAAGCTAATAGAGAAGTTGAAGACCACTTACCACGCCATTCATTCATCAGAAGCCTATTGTGAGAAGCAATCCACATGAAGACTCGAATTCTTTTAGCTTTTGGCCATTTCCAGATAAGTTTATAGACAGAATTTGAGTTGGTAAGGGTTTCCTCCAATAAATAATATGCTGACTTAATAGTAAATAAGCTATTTGGCGATCCATTCCACATCATAATATCTTCTCCAGCTTCGGGCGTTGGAGGTAATGTAGCTATTAATCTTTTAATTACTTCACTAGACACAATTGTGCCCAAACACATGAAATCCCATGTACCATTAGAAATCCAATATGAAACTTTACTTTCCTTTTCTAATGCACATGCTTAATATCTTGTCCCTTGGAAACAACCATTTATCTTGGAAAAAATTGACACAATTTCCATTCCTAACTCGCCTATTTGTTCCTTCTTTAATTAATTGTTCTTGATGGCATATAAAGTGCCACAATTGGGAATCACCAGCTTTTTCTTCAAGAAGATTTTGCTTATTTCTAGTCATGTATTTTTTAAATAGTACCTCTGCCCATAGACTATCAGAACCAGCAATCAAATTCCAAGCCAACTTACATCCAAATGCTTGATTCATAGAAGAAAGGTGTTTACTTCCAAGACCCCTATTGTTTTTAGGTAGGAGTAGTGTGTTCCAACCTAAATTATAGAAACCATGTGAACTTGATTTTCCCCAAATGAAGTTTTGTTGCAATTTCTCTACTTCATTACAAATACTTTGAGGAAGTTGGGCCACCTACATGGGATACATAGGAACCATACAAATCACAGACTTGGCCAATGCAATTCTTCCTGCCATAGATAAGCAATTCGTCTTCCACAGTGCCAACTTAGCATTAACTCTATCTAAGATATATTGGAAAGTTTCTTTGGCTTCCTTTTTTGAGATAAAGGATATCCTGGATACTTACCTATTTCAATGGTTACGTTCATATGGGTAATACGTTGTATGCTTCTCTTTTTAGCTTCAGGAACCTTTGGAGAAAAAACATAGATGATTTGCTCAAGCTAACTTTTTCTCCTGACGCCCTACAGAAATTATCAAGGCAATTCATAATACGTTTAGCTTGATCTATTGTGGCTTCACCAAACAATAGGTGATCATCTGCAAACGTCAAATGAGAAACTTCAGGTCCTGACTTTGAAACCCATAGGTTTCCATTTATTCATCTTGACTATATCATTTATGAGATAGGACAATCTATCTATGCACAAAACGAATAGATAAGGAGAAATTGGATTGCCCTGGTGTAAACCCCTGCAAGGAGCAAAGTCTTCAATCTTTCCACCATTCCAAAGAACATTGTATGTATTAGAAGTTACACATTCCAAAATTAGATTTACAAATCCAGCTTCAAACCCCACATCTAGAAGCACTTGCTTTAAAAATTCCCAACTAAGATGATCATATGCTTTTTCTAAATCTATCTTCATGGCCATATAACCTTTTTTTCCTTTGGCCTTTCTCATTGATGGAGAATTTCCTGGCCAATGATTATACTGTCCTGAATGTGTCTCCCTTTAATAAAGCCAACTTGATAAGGGGAAACTAATTCATTCATCACATCTTTTAGTCTACTTGTAATGATCTTGGTTACACATTTATAGTGTATCAAATAGAGAGAAATTGGTCAAAAGTGACCCACAATCTCAGGATTATCTATCTTTAGAATAAGAGCAATCAGAGTTCTATTTGCTTCCTTGACTAATACTGAACCATTAAATACTACTTTCACAAATTGACAAACTAAATGACCAATAATGCTCCAATTGGATTGAAAGAAGATAGGTAAAAATCCATCTATTTGATAAGTCCCAATTTTATTACATATTTTCATATCTTTTTATATTATCTTTAGCTCAAAGAACTTCTTCAAGCTCTTTTTGAAGTTGCAGCTCTAATTTACAAAGGAAATGAGAGTGAGGATATGACCTTGATTTCTGTATGCCATTAAGACAAGCAAGGATAATCGCCTTCTTCCTTTCTACTAGGCCAAAAGTATCTGTGTTCCACTCTAATACATCCTTCCTGAATTGTTCTAAATTATCAAGAAGATTCCCTTGATTCTGCCAATTATTCTCCAAGAATTCCTTGAAATTATCATGTGTCATTCACATTGCTTCAATTCGGAAGGGTCTTCTAGATATAGGAGTATCCTGTTTAATTCCCACATACAACAAAAGAGGGTTATGGTCAGAAAATTCAGTTCTAGGAAGTACCTTCACCTATGAATTTGGTATCATAGCAACAAAATGATTATTTGTCAAAGCTCGATCAAGCTGCCCAAATAATCTTACACATCTAGAGATACATGGGCCTCTCTATGTCATTCGTGGTCCACATTCATTGATACGATCTTGAAACCACCGCATTCTAGAAAAATTTCCACTTTGGCCTCCTATTCTTTCATTTGCCGTAAGAATATCATTGAAATCCCTTATAACACTCCAAGGAATAGAAATACCCATTGATAATTTTAGGAGATGTTCCTATAGCAACTTCTTGTAATTTGAGTGTGAGATGGCTTAGATTGTTGTGAGTGTAAAGATTGGAATATGGGGAAGGTGGCACCCCAGATGAAAGAATTGCCTATTTTCTTCAAGAATCGAGGTTGTAATATGAGAACTATTCCAAGTAGCAACCATTCTACTAGATTTTCCTATATTGGGGATGATTCAAATTGAGTCATAACCCATCGTGTTTAGGGAATGGCATTTATTAGCATCATTGGTCTTAGTTTATGCCAAAATAATTAAATTGGGCTTGGACCCACTACACAAAAGTTTTAAGTTTCTAAGGAGCTCTTTACCACAAGCTCCTCCTGTGTTCCAATATAGTGCACGATCTATAAATAAAAAATTGTTTTGGATCAAAGGGAGCTTCTAATGTTTGCCAGACATTTGGGTCCCAGGAACCAAAATCTATTCACTTTGCATACTCATTAATATATCATCCTTTATTGGGCTTGCTAGAGTTGGCCCAAAATACACTTGTCTAGATTCAAAATAATTGCATTCTCGTCTCCTACATCATATGGCAAGGAATTAACATTGGTTGGGCCTTGTCCATGCTTGAGTCCATGACCTTCCTCCATATCAATATTCTCATAATCTCCTTCCAATTCCCTTTCCCCCATTGTAATTCTTAATATTTCCCTCGCCTCTTTTGTCCTTATCTCATCTGTATCCCTTAATCTTTTCTTTATATGTCTCTTCCTTGTCAATGGACAGTCATTTTTGTTTGCTATGCCTTCTTTTGTCCTCCAAGCACTACTATCCGTATTCTCATCACCATTTCATTTCACCCCTTTGTCATATCGTACCTTTGGAGTGCGCTTGAGAGGAAAACGTTGTACGTTTGTTGGTGCTCCTTGTGGAGGAACCTCATTTGTCGTTCCTTTTTGGTTTTGTTGCCCTTCACTTTCCATGTCAGCAAGGAGAGAGAATCATGATCCTACTGGCTATTCTCTGAATTATGCCCCTTGTTTTTCCTTGCTTCGCCATGGCCGATGGTTTTTTTTGAACTACTTTCCAGCATTCTCCAACTGCTGTATCATTACCATTTGTATCCATCTTAACTCCGTCTTGAACTCCCATTTCTTGGTAATTAATTTTTGGATTCTTGTTTTGGTCTTGTCTCTGGGAACATGTCTCACTTTAGTGACTATAGAATCTACAACTGGACCACATCATATGTAATCCCTCATATTCAATACAATAATCTTCCCTATCCATCAAGAACCCAGACATAAGTTGTTTGCTTAAATCCACTAGAACACACAGCTGAGCATAATGTCCTCATAATTAACAAGAAGTGTTAATATCTACCTTGACTGTCTTTCCCATTCTGTCTCCAATGAAGGTTAAGGCTTTCTTATCATAATATTCAAGAAAAACACTTGGCAGGCGGACCCATATTGCAACCTTATCTACTTTCGCTATAGCTGAATGAAACAGTGGTTCCCCAGGTCTAACTGTCAAGTAATGATCATAGATCATTCATGGTCCTCCAGTGAGAGCATTGAAGTAGTCATCCTTAGTTGAAAGCTTAACTATATAATAACCATGACCTATATTAATCAGTTTAGTGACTCCTCGCTTAGCCCATAAAGACTGAATCCCAGCTTTGAGTGCTTCATATCCAATGCTCCTTCCAAGAAACTTAACAATAACATATTTCTGCCAAGCCTTATACATCCATTTTTTCATTTTCTCAGAAAACTCAAAGGTAAGAAAGTTCCTCCTAGGATCCACTATTGTCTTGCACATTGGTTCACCATCATTATTTTGTGAGTTATCCGAGAAAAGTTCCTCCTAGGATCCACTATTGTCTTGCACATTGGTTCACCATCATCATTATTTTGTGAGTTATCTGAGAATGAGTCATTGGAGTTCTCTTTCTTAGAAGCTTCAATTTCCTCATCTGAGTCAACATATTTTTCAGAATCGACTCCTTTAAGCTTATCTATGAAAGACGTGGCTTCTTTCGAAAAATTGATTGCTTCCCCCTAGCTTAGGCCATTACTCTGCGCTAGTACCTCCCAAACCTAGAGCTCCATTTTTAATCTTCTTAGAACTCCTCGCTAAAAGATCATTCTCCTCTATTGAGGAGGGTATGAGCATTGATTTTTCTCTGGAAAAAAACGAGAGCACGCGAAGATAGAGACATTTTTTAGGTTTCTCCAATGTTCTGTTTAAAGGATAGTATGTGAACTTTTCGTCTTTTTTTCAAAGAATAAATACCTTTAGTTGACAATAAACAATATGTAACCTCAAACTTTATGCAACATGCTTATCTAATTTAACTTGCGGTATGATCTATATTATATAATGGATCATTGATCTTTATTATATTGCAATGTCAAATTTTAATTTTCTTTTTCAACCAAATATTTTATTTATTTCCTGTAATCTTGGATAATTTATTTAAACAAAAAATCATTTAAAATTTATGATATTTTCTTATTTTACAGATAAAGTTAGGTTAGGCCTAATTAAATCCTTGTTTTGAAAGTAAAAATAAAGTCCTTGACAAAAAGCATGGAAGAGCGACCTTTTATTGGAGGTATATATGTATGAAGAAGTATGGTAGTAAAGTATAAATTATAGCAGCCATTAATAGTTGTGTCTGGCACTTTAGAAGTGTAATATGTCTCTCATTGCAGCATTTGTGAGGTTTTATGACAATATATGATGTAGATATTGAAGACATGTTTGAGTTAGTTTCTATAAATTACATTCAAGTAAGCTGAATCAAAACTTTTATCATGTATTTATGAACTTGCCTTGTATATCATAAATCATGTTGGGAAAACATGTTCCACTACTAATCCAATCAGATACTAAAACGTTAGACCAGTACTCTAGTGGGGCTGATTAACTACTTTTAAAAAGAAATGGACTTATTTGTTTTATTGGCAGCAATAAAGGGTAAGATAATTTCTTGACTCAAAATAAAGAAAGAAAAGGTTATGAATAAAAAGGGAATTTGGTTTGTTGAGGTGAGGGAAGGCCCAATCCATGCATAATTAGGAGGGCCAAGTCAAAAGAGAGCCATGGTATCGTCAAGACAAGACCTTTTTGGTCTCTGGTGCTTCAACTAATGTGCATAGCATACCTCCAAAACACATTTAGTGTTAGAGCCCCACTTTATATGTCCTCTAGTGATTTCCCTACCTACACTTGTAACTGCTTTCATCAGAAAGGACCAACACATGTGCCAAATCCCCCCTGTTTTGTTCTGTTCTTCAAATGATATGGTTCATCATGTTAAGGACTCTCATCACATGTATGGTCCAAACTTACAGGATAGGGCCCAGCTTCTTCTGCTGCAAATAAATTATTGCCTACGCTTTTATAAATCTATTGTGATCAGTCCCTGATATATATATATATATATGGCCATGGATGCTGCAACAAAATATACATACATGTAGATCTTCCTCCTACCTTGGCAACTTCATACACATTATGTGTCATCCAGGGAGAGATTTATAACTGAATTGTAATTCTGGAATGACTCTTGCATAAAAAAAACTTTTTTGACCAATATGTAACCAGTGCTTATATAAAACATAGAAAACATAACTTACAGGTTTACGTTACTACTAATGATCTAATAACTAGACATGTCTTCCAACTAAGAAAGAAATTCATATAAATCTATTCTCAAATTATTATATTAAAAAAAGGTTGAATAGAAGACAACAATGATCAACTGACTAGTTATAACCATAATTTAATATATATTTTGTTTCGTGTGTTTTACCCACATATATATTAATCAAAATAAAGAATTAAGGTCTTCCTTTTCAACTCTTGTGAATCTAATAACCTCCAGTAACATATCAAAGAAGAGAAAGTTGAACACCATTCTGATGAAGTCCTTCTGATTCCTCTCTAGCTTTCTTTTTGTTACTTACTCTTTTTTCAAGTTCTTTTTTCTCGTCTCTTGTCTGACATTGTCATACTCTTAAATAAGATTTTTTTGATCTCTTTATTTGCAAGCATTTAATGGAGTTTGGATTAAAATTTAATATTAATGAATTATAACAGGATTATACAGTATACTCTGTCATTTACCTTCTTTGATTTTGTGTTATTAGAGTGTTTGTGTTATGAAATACTACTCCCAGTCATTTATATACGATTTGGTTTGTAATACAAGTTACATTACAAACTAGACAATATATTAAAGATTAGAGGTAGTACCGTAGAATGAATAACGTTGGTCGACTGGTTCTATGAAGCATAAAAACATTTGAGCAGTAAATTAGGATAACTGTTACGAGGTCGCTTTGCACAGCTTTTCTTCGAGTGAGAATAGCTTTCAGATGATGTGGACCAAAACGTTCACTTAACTTCTGTAGGCTCTGTCAAAATCGTTGTAATCGAAAGAAGGTCCCCGGTGAACGTTATCCTTTCAAGTTTCAACAAAAAGCGACTTTGTACATCAGATTCTAAATGATTTCGTTGATTAAAAGCCGTGCGATTACGACCCATTAGCTACCCTTAATTATTATTATTTCATTTCACACTTTATGTAGCATTATTATATCGATTTAGCGAGCTCCTCAAAGTCCTAGTGCTCATCAACTGTTTTTTACAGTCTTC
Organism: Acacia concinna; assembly: GCA_037177275.1. Lineage (NCBI taxonomy): Eukaryota > Viridiplantae > Streptophyta > Magnoliopsida > Fabales > Fabaceae > Acacia > Acacia concinna. The sequence goes on from JBAGKO010000011.1 coordinate 8,117,330, forward strand.
TACTAACCAATAGCAGCCAAAGCTAATGCATGATTGGCCTCATATTTAAAGTCAATTAATTGATGGATAAGTGCCCTTGCCTGAAGACGACAAAGCAAAATACCATGTTCAATTGGCCAAGAATATCTCAGAATAACTCTTAAAGTTGCAGCTTAATGGAAGCTTTCATGCTAGTTGTAGAAGAAACTTCAAGGCACAAAACACGATCCATTATTTCCCTTGCCATGATGCTGACCTCCAATAGCTCCAGCGCAGTAATTGACTAAATATGTTCATACAAATTGCTATTTCCATCCTCATAATTTGAATTGTGTGTTGGGTTGACGCATGAACTCATTTTCTTATCATTCCTTTTAGCAATTTGGGAACCAAACTTATCCTATCTCTTGCAAATGAGTAATGGAAGAAAGCAAAAGCGTCCAATTAATTTATTGTTTGTTTAAATATTGGTGCAGTGCTCGTAAACTTAATTGTGCTCAATAGTTGGGTTTCGAAAGAGAGCAAAAAAGGATTAACAAACAGCAAATAGGCAGCAAGGTGCTTATCCTATGTGGTTAGCATTAACGAATCGTAGGTCCACTCCAGCTAATAGCCACCACAAAGCAGAACACAAAAGTTATTTGGGTTGGAGAAACTACCATTCATATGTCTCTATATGATTACTTCACTTGTTTCTTTTCCTTTCTTTTTCTCTGATCAGCCACCTTGTTATCTGTTAATACTTGCATATAATCTCAACCATGTAATTAGCAACTCAAATTTACTTCCAACCATTCCGGTTGGGGATTTCTGGTTTGATTATATTCTGAAGTCCTAACTCCACCAGCTAGGTAACTATGGCAACGTCTCTTTTGATCAGAGGGCGTGGGAAACTGAGTGGTTCTTCCACGATAGTACATGAGATATTTGTGGATCTTGATTAGTATCTAGCAACATCTCAATCTTAGTGTACTGTTGGTTAAAGAGACCATAAATTATAGCACTAACAACCCATTATCTGATGTTTAAGATATAATATTTCCTAATAACCCAAACTAAAATGTGGGTTAGTGGTCATGTAGTAATAGAATTGCTATTCTTTTGATATCTCTGATTGGACTTGATGGCTTAAAATTTCCCTGCCCAATGAGAGGAGCTTTTTCAGATGACTAGCAGGGTTTAGGAACCAAAATTAAATGCCAACCCACTTGGAGGCTGGCGTGATAAATCCATTACATCTGTTTACAGTTCCAGAAAAATTGAATCATCTAGGATTCTGCGTACCATCGCTATAGCCTTCGTCAGCAAGTGGGAAAAATATCCTCAAATAAAACTGTCTTTATCCTACAGGTAAAAGAATCTTTACTGGTTCAACTCCTTCAAATTCAACAATAAATACCGGTCATTCCAGCATTTCTGAGGCAAGAAAAGAAGCCAAAAGACACAATTGGTTATAACTCAATCACTAGACTATTTGTGTGTGTGTGTGTGAGAGAGAGAGAGAGTGCACGATCAAAAGATGAAGATTCTGATTATGAAGTTTCTCCATGTTGCTGTGCTGCTAATTTTGCATGGCCAATCCATCAGAGCAGAAAAGAAAACGCAGCAACATCACTTAAAAAAGACATATTTGATCCACATGGACAAGTCTAACATGCCTGAAATGTTCAGCGATCATCTTCATTGGTATGATTCGTCTTTGAAATCTGTATCAGACTTCGCAGAGATGCTCTACACTTACAAATATATAACTCACGGCTTCTCCACCATCCTAACTCCCCTAGAAGCTGACTTGCTGGCGAAGCAACCTGGAATCCTTTCCGTCGTGCCTGAAGTCAGATACGAGCTTCGCACAACTCGAACACCACAATTCCTTGGGTTGGGAAAAACCAATGCTCACTTCCCTGCCTTTGCCAAACAGAGTGACGTGATTATCGGAGTACTGGACACCGGTGTATGGCCTGAGCATAAAAGCTTCGACGACACCAGATTGGGGCCTGTCCCTGCTGGCTGGAAAGGCCAGTGTGAGACTGGACGCAACTTCACTGCATCAAAATGTAACCGAAAGCTTGTTGGCGCGAGGTTTTTCGCCAACGGCTACGAAGCTGCTTTCGGACCCATTGATGAAGATTTAGAATCAAAGTCACCTAGAGATGATGATGGCCACGGAACTCATACCGCAACTACAGCAGGTGGGTCGGCGGTCGCCGGAGCTAGCCTCTTCGGTTTTGCTTCAGGGACAGCAAGAGGGATGGCCCCACAAGCTCGAGTGGCTGTTTATAAGGTATGCTGGCAAGGAGGTTGCTTCTCATCAGACGTTGCTGCTGGAATTGACAAGGCCATCGAAGATGGCGTCAATATCCTATCCATGTCAATCGGGGGAGGCTTAACGAGCTATTACAGAGATATTATTGCGATTGGAGCTTTCTCTGCCATGTCACATGGAATTCTAGTATCCACATCCGCAGGAAATGCAGGGCCCACCCCCGGAAGTTTGTCGAACGCAGCGCCGTGGATAACCACCGTGGGAGCTGGCACTCTCGACCGCGATTTCCCAGCCTATGTTACCCTAGGAAACGGCAATAGATACAGTGGGGTGTCTCTTTACAGCGGCAAACTATTATCTGATTCTCCGGTTCCACTAATTTATGCCGGTAACGCAAGCTCCGCATCCGGCGGGAATCACTGTCAAATGGATACTTTAAGTCGCAGTGCAGTAGCAAGAAAAATCGTGATATGCGATCGAGGAGGTGGTCCCAGGGCGGAGAAGGGATTGGTGGTCAAATATGCCGGAGGCCTTGGAATGATTTTAGCAAACATCGCAGAGTATGGGGAAGAGTTACTTGTTGACTCACACCTCATTCCTGTGTTATCTTTAGGCCAGAAATCCAGTGTCGCCATCAAGAACTACGCTTTTTCCAATCCCAATCCGACGGTGAAACTTAGTTTCGGAGGCACACAACTAGGAGTCAAACCGTCGCCGGTGGTTGCGGCGTTCAGTTCCAGAGGTCCAAATTCACTCACTCCAAAAATACTGAAACCAGATTTGATAGCTCCAGGTGTGAACATCCTAGCTGGTTGGACTGGTGCAGTAGGACCAACCGGATTAGACATGGACTCAAGACACGTCAACTTCAATATCATCTCTGGCACGTCCATGTCTTGTCCTCATATAAGTGGATTGGCCGCCATACTAAAGGGAGCTCACCCTGAATGGAGTCCCGCGGCTATAAGGTCTGCCCTAATGACGACAGCTTACAGATCATACAAAAATGGCGAAACCATACAAGATGTTGCTACAGGGCAAGCAGCGTCACCATTTGACTATGGTGCTGGACATGTGAACCCTGTGGCTGCCCTGAATCCTGGCCTCGTCTATGATGCTACAGTTGATGACTACCTCGACTTCTTCTGTGCCTTGAAATATACCTCGGCGCAAATAAAGATCGTCACAAGAAGAGACTTTACCTGCGACTCAAGCAAGCACCACAGGGTTGAAGATTTTAACTACCCATCTTTCGCTGTACCATTGGAAACGGCTTCTGGGATTAGGGGTGGCTCTAAAGCACCAATTAGTGTCCAATATAAGAGGACTTTAACCAATGTGGGCACTCCAGGAACATATAAAGTTTCGGTGTCGTCACAGTCGCCGTTGGTGAAGATTGTAGTTGAACCGCAAGCTATTAGTTTTGGGCGAGTGTACGAGAAGCAGAGCTACACCGTGACATTCACCTCTGCTTCGATGCCGTCGGGAACTACCAACTTTGCTCATTTGGAGTGGTCAGATGGAAGCCATATCGTTGGTAGTCCAATTGCGTTCAGTTGGACATGACCATCCGGCTCCCTTCTCCTTTCTGGCTCTCAGAGCTTCTGTATTCAATAAATTATCACTCTCTGCCTATAAAATTCAGGAGAGAGTATCTAAGTAGTTGGAAAGAAGAAAGAAAGTTGTAATCGTGGGTTCAAATAGTATTCTATAATGGAATAAAATCTATGTCTTAGGCATGTAAATGGCATTATTATTCAATTTTTTTCTATTTTAATTCCTAAGTTGTGAGGAAGAAAGGTGAGAAACGGGCACGAAAGCTGTGGCCCAGGCATATTAACACAAGACCTCTTCATGCATCCGCAGCACCTTAACTGTGGGAATAAAATCTCAAAAAATTCAATGCTGTAATGTACTTGTAATAACTCTCTGTCGTCCTTTGTATAGAGAGAAAAGGGGAGGGGGGAAAAGTAAGAAGGGAGGGGGGAAAGGGGTTTTCCTCTATTTGGGTAGGATAAAAATATGAAAAGAAAGAAAAGTTTGAGAGAAAATTGGGTTGGTCCCATGAACTATTTTTTTTACATAGATGGCAAGATTTTGGGATGAATTTTTATTTCCTTGCCTACCCTCTCCCTCTCTCGCGCAAAGGTGAACCAGACCTAAAAAGGTTTTGCGCGCTCTACTTACCGTTGCTACCATAGACGCCGTTGTCGTTGTTGTGGACTCCGTTGGTTATTGTCGCTACTTTTAGGTATCTTCCTCATCCCATCTGTTTTGTGCGCTAATCTCTTTTCTTCCTCTCACTCTCAATCCTCAACTTGTTCTTTCTCATTCCATGTCATCTTTGCTCAAACCAGAAACCAATCGGATTTGTGATTATGGGAACTTCCCTAATTCAAGATCACCTCCACTTTCTTTGAAATTTGCTTAAGTTTTGATATATTTGTCCTACAAATCTAGCCTTCGACAAACATATGCACTCTTAGCAATTAAATTCAAGTTTGACAATAGTGCTGAGCATTGTCACTGTTAAGTTGCATTTAAATAGGATACTTGATACACTAAATTGCTTCTTATTGAAATTAATTATATCACTATTTGAAGGGACTAAGGGTGAATAGGAGGTTGAAAACTTTACAGGAGAAAGTGAAAGAACATCAAGAAAAAGTTGGTGAAAAGGTATGACTATTGTCACACATCTAATTCAATTTAACTAATTTGAATACTTACAGCACAGGAAAGGTATTATAAATTACAAGGGATGAGTGAGTGAATCAAGGTTAATTCTAGAAACAAAAACATGTGGTAGAAGTGCAAGTTGAGAATGCCTTTGATGGTAGTTTGAGGAGTTTCTTTGACTCAAAAGTTATTATGATAAGATATTAGACTTTTGTCACTGTTTTCTGTTTTAAACCTGTATTATGCTTCTTGTTGCTTGCCGCTGTAACTGTTATAAACACCCTTAGTGAACTTTGATGTTTCTTTGTGATTTGAGACATCAGATGTTGAATTTCATGGGATGGTTCAGTATTTTTCTTTTTTGGTCTTGTTATAGTGTCATATTAGCATTAATTATAGTTGTTGGATGGCTTTTTTCTACCATGAGATCCTGGTAATGCTTAATCGCTTACTGCTATGGTATAACTCTTTCTTTTGCAATAGTAGGTCTGTTTCAATCATAGGGTATTTTCTGTCAATATTGCTGAGTAGTTGGCATTTTTTCTGATTAATTTTTTCCTATATATTCCCCTTCATGACAATTTTGAATTAGGATGCACAGCACAAGATACTTATCCTAGAAGATAAGAAGTGGCATAAGGCCTGTTCTTAATTACATATGCTTTTTAACTGTTAATGAAAAGTGACCCTGCAAAGTTTGTGTTAAAGTATTTGCTGAGTAAAAAGTTACCTATGCCGTCAATGTGAAAACATTATTTTACCAAAATTTATGCCATTAATAGTAGGTTTTTATCATTATTTTCATCTGTCTATCCTTACCTTTTAATTTTGTGAACTGGCTTCAAGTACCCATTGGTTTTTGCTAATTGGACAACTCAGTCCTGGCTTGACATTTGAAATAATTGAGTAGTTCATGCTGTAATAGAGTGGTCGCATTTTGAACTTACACACTGATATGATGTTGTAAATTGAATTGATTGTAATTAGGGATTTATTTATTAGGTTAGATAATCTAATAGCTGAGTGGTGATAGCCAAGAGTTGCAATAGCCGTCAAAGGAGCAGCATTAGTTAGACACAGCACTAACCGTGGCTGTTAGATTAGTTAGGTTAGTTAGATTAGTTAATTAGTTGTAGGCGCTGCAGCTGCTACCCTTCAGTTCTTGCTTAATCGGTGTTTAGAAACCTACCTACAATGCATGTGCTGGGAAAAGCCTAAGGAGTGGGCAGAATGGCTTCCACATACTGAATGGTGGTATAATACTGCATACCACACAGCAACCAAGTTCACCCCATATGAAGTGCTCTATGGACAGCAACCCCCTCTTCACACTCCTTACTTGCCACATAATTCAGTATTGGAGTTGGTTGACCGAAGTTTCATGGTTAGAGAGGAAGTCCTAACACTCTTGAAACACCATCTACATCGTGCAGCAAACCTAATGAAGCAAAAAGCAGATTTGCACAGGTCTGATAGGGAATTTCAGATTGGCCAGTGGGTATTTTTGAAGCTCAAACCTTACAGGCATATTTCCACAGCAGCAAGAACATCTCAGAAATTAGCTCCAAGGTATTATGGACCCTATAAGGTGATAGAAAAGATAGGAGCAGTAGCTTACAAGCTAGAATTACCTCCAGAGTCAAGGATACATCCTACATTTCACGTATCCCTTTTGAAATTATGCCTGGATCCAACTGTAAGACCTAGGCATCCACCTACTAAATTTCTAGAGCTGCCTCCAGCAATGGAACCAAAGAGAATTCTGCAATAACGAATCAAGAAGAGAAGGAAAAAGATGTTAACAAAAGTCTTAGTCCAAGGGAAGGGGCTACCGGATAAGGAAGCATCTCGGATGGTTTTGTATCTCTTTCAGCAACAATTCCCTTCTTTTGTGATTCAAAATCCTTAAGGATGTTTTTTTTGGGGGGGGGGGAATTGATATGATGTTGTAAATTGAATTGATTGTAATTAGGGATTTATTAATTAGGTTAGATAATCTAATAGCTGAGCAGTGATAACCAAGAGTTGCAATAGCTGTCAAAGGAGCAGCATTAGTTAGACACGGCTCGAACTGTGGCTGTTGGATTAGTTACGTTAGTTAGATTAGTTAAAGGCGCTGCAGCTGCTACCCTTCAGTTCATGTATTCTGACTGCCTTTATAAATAGGTGATGAGGGCTCATGTAATTCAGTTTTAGACATTCATTGAGAATAACAGCCGAAGAGCATTTTCAGTCGCTATCTCTCCTTTCTCTCTCTCATTCTCTCTAATCCTCTCTATTCTATCTTCTGATTTCCTTCCCTCTTCTGTCCTAAATTCCAGAAATGTCCAAAAACATCAAGATTCATATTACATTTGAGTATCAGTGGCATCAAAGCTTTTGGTTCTCGGCCTTGGATTATTTGTCCATTACCTTCCGATTTGAATGGTTGAAACTAGGCATCAAGAACAATCAAGAATGGATCAAGAAAGGTTGCAGGCCATTGAATAGAAGTTGGAGGCCGTGGACACCCTTCACGAATCGGTTTAAAGGGTGCAGAAGTGAGTTGTAATTGTCAATGCAAGCCAATCAACAGAGCATTGAAACGTTGGCCCAACAAATCCGAGCCTTGATGTATGTGACACAGAACCTCACACAACAGGTCAATCATAGAAATCAAGAACCACCAAAAAGACTGAATGGGGCTGGGTACTACAGGGATAATGACCGACAGGTCTATCAATGCCCCATGCAATTCACGAAGATGGAGTTCCCACGGTATTATGGGCAAGATATGGATAATTGGTTGCTTAGAGTCGAAAGGTATTTTCAGCTGGATGAGACCCCTAAAGTAGTGAAAATCATGATGGTGTCAATGCATCTGGATAACGACAGCTTTAATTGGCATGTCGGGTTAGAGCGAAAAGGGCACGTGCCACCAACCTGGGCGAAATACGCTAACTTGCTGCGTGAGACCTTTGGCAAGCCCTATGAACAACCCATGACATATTTCACTCACTTGAGACAGACAGGCACTCTCCAAGAATTCAATGCCAAATTTGACGCGATGACGGTGCGATTAAATATTCCTGATGACCACTTAGTAGATGCATATATCGGCGCCTTGAAAGAAGAAATTTGTGATACGGTGCGTCTATTCAATCTGTGCACCATGACGGAAGCTAGGAGGCTTGCGTGTGGCCAGAAATAGCACTTGACCAGAAAGCAAGGATGTTGGGGGAGGGTAATTGATATGATGTTGTAAATTGAATTGATTGTAATTAGGGATTTATTAACTAGGTTAGATAATCTAATAGCTGAGCGGTGATAACCGAGAGTTGTAATAGCTGTCAAAGGAGCAGCATTAGTTAGACACGGCACTAACCGTGGCTGTTAGATAGGCGCTGCAGCTGCTACCCTTCAGTTCATGTATTTTGACTGCCTTTATAAATAGGAGATGAGGGCTCATGTAATTCAGTTTTAGACATTCATTGAGAATAACAGCTGAAGAGCATTTTCGGTCTCTGTCTCTATCTCTTTCTCTCTCATTCTCTCTAATCCTCTCTATTCTATCTTCTGATTTCCTTCCCTCTTCTATCCTAAATTCCAGAAATTCCCAAAAACATCAAGATTTATGTTGTTACATTTGAGTATCACACACCCACCACTTAATCTTCATTTATGGCATCAAAGAATGCAAGATTCAAACAAGGTTGTTGAAGTTGACTTTAGCTTATTTGTAAAAGCATGAATTTTTAATGATAACAAGATTTTCTTAACATTCATGCATTAATCTATATAAAACATAATGTTGAAATTTCTGTGCCAAATAGTTTTATTTTTAACAAATACAAGAGGATGAATTCTTCCAAATGTTAGGGAAAAACTCTTTTGCCAATCATAAACCATTGGTTGTGTACATCTAATGATTAAAATTATGTAAATTCAGTATGAAATATGTCTTAAAGGGGATATATACATACTAAATGATCTATTTCTCTATATATATTCTTATACTTTATATTGTATTTGCGTATTTATCTCCATTTTCAATCCTTCATTACTTCCATTATCATTGTAGATATAAGGCCATTGCATCAGAATAAGTTGATGATAATTTTTATCAACGGTTATATAGTAATGTAACCATATATTTTTAGATAGTTCCACTTCCACACATTAAGGACAGAACTTATGTGGGTAATTTAGGGATTGTTCACTTGGTTCTGCAATGTTTTTGAGGAAAATGAAGTTTAGCATGAAGTTTTGGGAATCCGTTTCATTTAGTTTCTCAATTGTGTATAACTTCTCCATTAAATGTTTTATTGAAGGATCATGGTTGGCACACAGAACCACACCTGAAATTCTAGATCGGTTTGAGAGCTCTAGGTCCCTGGAAACCCTGCACATTAGAATCCCATACTTCCAGGATGGGATTGAAATTTATCCCATGGACTTGGTCTTAATATTTTACGATGCTTCCTCAACCATGACACTTACAGAGGCCGACTTTCTATAGAGCCTTGGGTTAACACTACAATACCAGCAACACAACTTATATGCTTGACATGGGGATACAATGGAAGGCTTTAATACCAATTGATAAAAAGTTCTGCTGGAACCACGTTTTGCCTGGTAGCTCTTATGGTTGGAGAGCCAAAGGTTTCAATATACCCTACATCAAAATCTCATAATTTTGATGTTGGCCTCAAATTTCATACTTGTACAACTGGGTCTTAACAGATCAATTCTATGCTTTTTGTGAAAATGACTTGAATAATTGCTGAGCATCTTAACGTTGTCAGTAATACAGATGTTCTTGTTATCTGGGTACTAGTTCTCCTCTATGTTTTCTCTCATTGACACTTTCTGCCAATTACTATACATTTTTGCTGTTATAGCATCATCTATAGAGTTGAATCTCTTGCATCTTGGGGATTTTCTTTAGTTTAACCAGGTTAGAACAAAGTGTGTATTGCCAACAAAGGTTGATTTAATTGGTAAGGAGTTGATTCATAGCCCATAAGATTGCGAGCTTAAATCTCGTTGCCGATGTGAGGGCTTTGTTTGTGGGCAATCTGTAAGTACCTTTGTAAACACTTTTCAAGTTTGGAGGCATGCCTTGGCCTAGTGAGCCTGGGATCTAACTTATCTAAACTTTTCTGTGTTTAAAAAAAGAAGGAAAAAATGAAAAGAACTAAGTGTGTATCATTAGTTTTCTTAATACCTAGCATTGGTTTGGATGTATTGAAGATTGATGATGCAACATCCTGTACCTTTGGCTGTGAACTGTGACAGATGCACGTGCCATATAGTAAGAAGTGTAAGATCATGTTAGGTCTTATGTAGGTCATATATATATATATATATTATAAATATCATATTTTTAAGTAATATGTCTGGGTCACCAGTTTAACAAGTTTACAAGCTTTATACAAAGTGAAATCTACATTAAGCTGGAGAATAAGCTTCCTAAAATGTAGACTTGGGTATGAGGCAGTAGCAATTATAACTTATCGTTCAATGCTCATATTTTGAAAGATAATATCTTAATTAAGGTTTCTACTTTTGCATATCTCTGATGATGATATAGACAGGGCAATCAATCATGGAGATATTTCCTGGCACATCATAATAAGGCAATAATTGTGGTGATGTGGAGAATACAATTTTCCCTTAATACATGTTTTAAAGCTGAGAGTACTTTATGGTATCTTGCAGTTTCTTTTCTGGATGTGATAAATAGATATAGATACACACACACACACACACGTGTGTATATATATATATATAGATTTATATTTCTTCTTGGACTTCCAGATTCAAATTGTTGCAAAGACAGCCGGCATGCATCGAAATGAATGGGTGGAAAATGCTGACCGTTTGGTTGCTGGATTCTTAGAAATGTTTGAAGAAGGTTGCCACAAGATGGTGAGTTAATTTATGCAGATAAAACTACCACTCTTGATATGCAGACACAGTATTAGTTAATTTATCATTTGCATTTCTCTGTTACCTGCGCCTGTTTATTTCAGGGAACGGCTATCAGGGATCGAATCCAAGAGAGGCTAAGAGGTCAGCAATACCGTCTACAAAATGGCAAGTATGGTGGTGACGACGGTGAGTTTTATTATGATGAGGATGACAGTGAAGAGGAATATTATGAAGAATATTATGATGATGAAGAGCTCAATCCTCATTCCGAGGAGAAGAAAGATGTTAACAAGGAATAGTTATTCTTGGACGAGGTTGCTGGGAATTTGTCCTGAAAGTTGAGATTTTTAAAATTCTAGCTAGGCATATATAGTAGCTGATGTGTTTGTTGGATTCTGGCATGCAAGGAATTGTTGTGTGATCAAATCGAAATTTTTGGATATGTTTGTTGAATTCTGGCATACAGGGAAGTGTGTGTGTGTGTGTGTGTTTTTTGGGGGCATGTTTGGCACCAGCACTTGTGAACTGGGACTAGTGATTTATGGTTATAGTGTTGCAAGTATTAGATGGTGACGGTGCTACTGCTATCTCTGTCCTGTTATTATTATGTTGTAGATAAAATTATGTGTATTTCACTCTTATGCCTCGATTCCTTTTGTTTTTTTAAAAACAGTAATACAAATTTACATGATTTTGTCATTAACAATTTCCAAAAAGTCTACTGAGTTTTGCATTATTTTATTTTATTTTTCATGGGATTGTGAAGAAGTTATCAATTATAGCCATGGCTTTTACCAGTCCCTAGTCTAGCCCTTATTGGCTTCTACATTTCGATACACTATTTTTGATAAAATGCTTATATACAACAAGAATAACCAACTAAATTTCATAAATTGCAGTATTTAAAAATGTATAATAAATAGAAGTATATGATAATGTAGTAATAAGTAGGGATGCTCAATCCTATCTCGTTCCAATCGTCTTGTTCTAATCCTGGTCATTTTGAAATGAGATCATCCTTTCCCAAACAATTTGGGACGAGATAGAAGCAGAATGGGACAAAATTCATCCTTGTCTTTTGTCCCGTTCATAAATCATTTTCTTATTATTTTAATTAATATATATAATATACTAATATTTGTATTTTTACCAAAAAAATCTAATATTT
>JBAGKO010000011.1:8149122-8159324 GCA_037177275.1 Acacia concinna
GTATTCTTTTTTATATATTAAAAATCAGTTAAGAAAAAAAAGTTCTATGGAACAACAGAACAAGAAGAAAATCATAAGAACAAATATACAAGATAACAAATCATATAAGAGAACAAGAAAATAGGTGGAAACAAAATAAAAAAAAAGAATAAAAAAAATAAACAAAGTCGGAGCTGCTTGACATACCTTTTAAGTGAAGATTAATATGAAGAACAAGCAATAGTGAATCTCAAACTCTCATAGAAGTGGAACTATGGAACTGAGAGAAATAAAAAAAGAGGCAACAAAAACGAAGAAGACAAGAGAAAAAAAGAGAGACAAAGTTAAAATAAAAGAATCAAATAAATAAACGGGAGAATAAAAATAGGAGAGGGAAATAAAATTTTTATCTATTGTGGTGCTTGTTCAAAATTATGCCATAAGAAATAATATATATTATTAAAAATTTAAATTAAAAAAAAAGATACCTTATTAGTGAATGAGCGCCCCAAAAAAGTGCCCCAATTGGGGCGCTCAATTACAGTTGGGGCTAGCACTGTACTCTCCCTTCACGTGAAAGAAGCTCCAACCATTTGAGAGCCCTTATTGGGGTGCTCAATCAAATGAGCTCCCTAATAAGAGTTCTTTTATTGGATTGTGTGAAAGAGTTATTTTTTTAAGAAAAATTAATTGTATATATTAATTTTCCGTGACATTTTTTTAAACTCATAATTACTTTTCTTTTTTGATAATGTTATACAGAAAAAATATTTATATTAAAGCTGTGACCCTCTTTTTTAGGAGGGCTACAATATATGCGTTATTTTGTGCTCTTTTTATAGTAGTGAACTTTCTAAAATTATCAAAGGCTTGTCTGAAGTGAGAAACTTGGAGGGGAGAAGAGGGGAATAAATATTTTTATGAGTTGAATTTAAAAAATATCAAAAATGGGGTTACAAATTTTAATAAATAAGAGATATAAAATAAAACAATGTGAAAAATTATTAATTAAAACTTTAATTAAACCTCACTTCTCCCATTTTTTTTATATAAATTCAACTCTAAAATAATTTCTCTGACCATAAATTCACATTACTACCTCTGAAAATAGTCTGCTGCTAATTTTCATCTACAAATATTCATTAATCCGCTTATTTTGTTAGCTTTATCTTCAAGATGAGGATGAACTCTTTGGGGGTACGGTAGTAGAATTTTTTTTTTCTTTCTATTTATTATTTTAAACTAACGATACTCCGTTCTTTTTACGATAAGAACAACTTCAGCAAATTATTTGAGAATCTAAAACACAAGAGGATCTTTTTTTTTTTAAATGCAGCTCGTAGGTTCGGGCAAACACTAACGACGTGAAGTTATAACAACGGAATCGAATCTGTAACTTCCTCCCACCTAAAAAATATAATTACCACGACTACAGGGCCTTTGGTAACTCAAGAGGATCTTTGGCAAAGCGATGCACTATCTCGAATGCCTTTTATTTTATGTAAAGAAACCTAACAACTTCACCAAGGACAACTAGACACAACCCAGTCCCACACGTTGTTATTTCACAGGCGTCAATCAAGGCACAATCTTGTAGGCTCTGGATTTATCAATCCAAGTCTTGAAAGAATTCTTGGAATTCCTGAATCCCAAGAAGCCATGCTCTTTGGGCTTGTTCATGCTATCTAACACAGACTCAACCCGCAGCATAATATCTGCAAACCACCAGTCACCGACCTCCTCCAACTTCGTGGGCTGCAACTGATTCTCTCTCACAATCTCATCCCAAATCGGTCCTTTGTCCTTCATCATCTCCGACAACCTCAAATCCGAACCTTCTTCAAACCCGTATTCTTCAATGCCAAACTGTTCTGCCAACACCTTCCACAAATGCTTCCACTTGAAGACATCCCCATTGCTGCAGTTAAAGGCCTCATTCCTCCCATATGGGCTCACCGCCGCCCATATTTGCTGCTCGGCGATCAAATCAGCATCTGAAGAGGCGGAGTAGCACTCCCACGCCGCTTTAGAGCCGGGAAATTTTAAGGGAACCCCCTCGTGCTTGCAAATGGCCGCATACACACACAGCGTGCCTATCAGGTTCATCAAACTATAAGGTGAAAACCCGAATATCCCTAGAGGACGGTGAACGGACCAAGACAAGCCCTCTTTCTTTTTGACTTCCTCGAACAGAATGTCCTCTTGGGTGTAGTAGAAATTGGGTGCGTCGAGACGGGGCAAGTCCTCGGTGAAAGGTGTATCATGGATCTGTATGTTGCCAAGTAACTCGAATGGGCCCAGGTAGTGTTTAACACCGGTTTGAAGGCATATGTGGCGGAGGTTTGGAGCATTTGGGATGACGGCGCCGAGGACGTTCCTCAGCATGGCTCCGTTCACCTTGCAGTTCTCGGCCTCCGTCGGTCGACTGGTCCAAGACACATAGAAGATGTGAGTCACGTCGGTCAATCCAGAGAGCTTAGCATCGCTGTCGTGCCGATCGGAGATATTGCACTGTATATAATGGATGGGGTGATTGGCGTTCCAGTTGGGCCGGGGACGGCGTGCGATGCCGTAGACCTTCCATGGTCCGCCGGGTGTGTCGGGTAGAGGTAAGATCTCGGCCAGGCTACTACCGACGATGCCGGTAACGCCAATCACAAGAGCCACGTTCGGAAATGGTGGCCGTTGGTCTTCAAGGTAACGCCAATATTGGCTTGCCGGGGAGCGCCACCAGGTCATAGTGAGGTGATGGAGAGGGAAGTGATGGTAATTAGGTCAGGACACGAAGAAGGCAGAGGGAGGGAAGGTGTGTATATTTACGTGTTTGATTATATTGTTTGTGGAATTGAAGAGTGAGTAGCTATATTTATAAATAGACACCCCTAGCTACATATGATGGAAGCGATGACATATATATCTCTCAGCAACGACTAATATTGGACTCTCTTTCCAACTTTGCTTTGTATTGTATTGTGTGAAGATCCGTCGCTTTCACCTGCTCTATGTTGGTCGTCTTCTTCAATATCCCAATTCCCAAACATATATATATATATATATATTTGTATAAATATGGTGTTTTCTTTCCCCTCAATATTCTATGGACTATGAAATAGAGTCCTACAGGAAATGAGTACAGGATTAGTAAAAATGTTGGTTGTGAAAGAAGAGGAGAAACCATGACGCCGATGGTGAATTGCATGAGGCGGTAAGCTAAAAGGTCAACAGTCAGAACCCTGAGGAGCCGTTTCAAACTAAAATACGGTGGCGTCTCACGATTGATCTCCATAATTTATTTTGAAATTCGTTACAGCTTTTCTTTTTTTAAATTTTTTTATGGCAGACGATTTTCGTTATATATGAATCTGAGATTAGCCATGAAGAATTAAAAGAATAGAAGAAAAAATAATGAAAATTGATAATGTACTTAAAAAGATGAATATAAGTTAATTATCCCCAGCTGACGGGGGCAGTAAGTTATTAACAGGGGCATATATATCAAAGACTGCGATAATGAAGAGAGACGCTCAAGAGTTGTATTTACAATTGAGTTTGGCAGGACATGGTATTTCCGAAGCAATGGGCTCGTATAAGGTCGGGCCTCCTCCAGTGAATCCATTTTCAAAGTTATAAAACGGCCTCCACCTCCACCCCAGTGTAAATTATTAAACACTACACTATCTATTTATTCTTAATTATAAAGTTCTTTTGATTTTTTTAGAGTATTTTAAAAAAATTTAAAAATTTAATTAAATTAATTAATCATATCATATATTATATTTTATTACATTATATATTATTTTATAAGTCAAACAATATAATTTAAAGAAAAATGACAAATTTTAATATCTTAAAATAATATAATTAATTTTTATAAAATTTTAGTAGAATTCTTAAAAAAAACCAATAGGCCTTATAATTAGAATAAGATGGAGTACTGACTTTTCAGCTCCCATACAATACAAACATATGCATACTAGCTGAAACCCCAAAAAATGACAATAAAAAATGAGTAGTGAAGCGATACAAAAAGAAAACAGAGTTATTGGAAACTTTGATCATTCCGTTTCAATGGTTATAGGCGTGTCTTTATTTTCTTTCTAAGCGTGCGAGGAATGTTATTCATCTTTCTAATTTTTATGAAGCGCATCTAATGCAGCAAAATTATCAAATTATCACTGTAAGTTCTAAACATAAAAAATATACCATAAATATTGCATCTCATCTCAAGTTTCATACAGATCAAATCTGCAACAGAAAGTTATGAACTTGTACGCATACACTACTTATACTGCAGTTCAACTCTAATTACAACTAGTTAAGTGATCATCAAAGTAAAGAGCATGCAGGTTTCACATCATCATCAAGCCAAACCGCCATCTTCTACAGTAAATTATGAATACACCCCCCCCCCCCAAAAAAAACAAAGAAGAAAAGGGTAAGGTACAGTGACAGTAAATTCGTCAAACCACTCATACTATGCATGCCTAAAAGTTTAGTTATTAGGGGGCTTGTGAAGTGTACGAAAATTTTTGGTTCAAGGCACTCTAGTTGGATATTTAAGAAAAAAAGAAAATGCTAAAAAAATGCAGGTACCTTTTGCGAGCATTATTTTTAATGATCTGCATCTGCGCGGCTAGCTAAGAATAAAGAAGCAACAGTGACACTACATTAAAGATGGCAATGTGGTCCTCTTTCACAATTCCCTGCGTAGTGCAGGCCATTTACCATGTGTAACTTGACACTGTTCGTGAGATACATTATACATTGAAGATCTTGTTCTCTTCTACCTGGAACGAGCCCACTTAGGTCGGCTAACATCTGCTTCAGCCTCTCTAGCTTTCATCACACTCCTTCCTACGTCTGTCTTTCGTATTCTCCCTTGTTCAACAATGGTGGACAGACCTGGCAAAATTTACCGGCAAATTTTAGAAAAAGTGATTGACCTGATCGGTAGCTAGAGTTATTTGCTCCAACTCTGTGGGCGCCATGCTAGGGTAAACTAAACGAGGGCCAAACTTGTTCAAAATCATCAGATGAGATCGACGCATACATTTTAAACTTTATAACTCTCTTTAGTTATGGTATATAATAAAACCTTCAGGGTGAGATGAACTTACCGGGCATGACAGCTCTGCTTTTCACCACCATCGTACGGACATGTGGTGACCCTGATTCTTCTGTCTTTTCCACCACTGACTTGCCTTGCGTTAGTGTTACCTTTGAGCAAGCAGGACCAAAGAGCCATGTGGCATCCATCTGTTTGGACAACATG
This sequence comes from Acacia concinna, assembly GCA_037177275.1. NCBI lineage: Eukaryota > Viridiplantae > Streptophyta > Magnoliopsida > Fabales > Fabaceae > Acacia > Acacia concinna. The sequence continues at coordinate 8,154,374 of JBAGKO010000011.1, forward strand.
CGAGCAGCGTGGTACGGAATCTTGATACACCCATTCATCAGCATTATGCAGTCCATCAGGCTCTCTCTCGCCATCCCCTTCATGTCATAAGCCTGTGACCTCCTCCACAGGCTCTTGCCATGCGTGTTCGCTGGATTAGACAGGCTAAGAGCTCGAGTTGAGTCGCTAATGGCTGAATCTGGGTCTCTCAGCACCAGATGACAATGAGCCCTATTACTATACAGCACCATTCTTTCTTTCCTGTTCCTCAATGGACAAATATCTAGTGCTTCACCATACTTTGATACAGCTTCTTCTACCTCCCCTAACCAGAACATGTGTTTAGCTTGTTGCTTTATTGAGCTTACCAAAACCTTTGTTTCCTCTAATTTTTCTTCACTCATGAGCTTCTCCTTTTTCCTCCTTTCCACTTCCAAATGCAGCAGTTCCGGCGATGGTACTTTTGAAATACCACGTTGATAGTCCAGAAGGAGAACCCTCATGATTGTTTCGCCAACGTTGGATCTCTCTCCAAGATTTCCTAGTTCTATCAAATCAATGAGATACAAAACTGCAAGATCAATGACTTTGTACCTTGTCTGCGGGTCCTTGAGTAGCAAGAGAAGGCAATCGATACCCAAATACTGCCAATCGTCTGAAGATCTTGAGAGGTTACCTAAAGTGTTAATAACTTTAGGTGACTCAACTATCTTTTTCCTTCCTATTTTGCTGTAGCACACGATTCTAATCAATCCAACCCCACCTGGTGACGAGTAATTCGTTAGTCCACCCCACATATCACACAAATCATCCAGGAACTCCATATCAGCGATGAGATTCAGAGACCTCTCTTTGCAAGCAAAGCAGTTTAACAATTGAAGAGACCAGCATTGAAGCTGGCTAGCCCATTCCTCAGCCTTGCGATTCTCCATCTCCTCACCCCCAATACCTCTTGTCAGCAGTTTCTTATGGTACTTGACCCTTTTGTTTACATCCTTCAACCCTACAAATTTAACGAAGATCGTTTCTAAGCATGTAGAAGCCAAGCTTTTTGCCAGTTTCACCAGCTCTTGTTCGTAGTCTGCTACTGCCTCAAAAGTACTCTCATAACTGGCCAAGTGTCCTAGTGCTCGAACAGCCACTCGTTGCTCAACCCAACTCATCTTTCCTCTTAGAAGTTCCATTAGTTGTGGTATCACGCCAGACTGCACAGCAATTTGAGCATACTCTTCCTTGTTCATGGTGTAAGAACCAATGATATGAGCAGCGTAATAGGGTATGTACATGTTTTGATTCGTAAGAAGCCAGTTTCTGTCCTTTATAGCTTTGGAGATGAGACATACCATGCACTTGAATATGCCAAGGGATGGAAACTCTGGGTCATTGGGTTGGTTCATGGCAATATGCCACAGTCCACTCAGCACCAAAACATGCTCTCGATTATCCCTACGAGGCATCTCTCTGAAGAACTTCCCTAGTTCTGCTCTTGTGAAGGGTGTGTCTTCTTTTCTCATGGAGCAAAAGAAACAGCGTGGCCTGGTGCAAAACTCGTCGGAGATGTCAAAGCTGGTGTTATACGGAGTTTTGGTGATGGGAGTGATCCCTCTTTTCTTCTTCGCAAGGGAATCCATGGCTGCCTCACCCATATTATTGAAGGTGATTTAAAATTTCTTAAACAGTAGGGGTTTAGGTACTTTTAAGAAGATCCAGCGGGATTTAAGTTTTAGTCAGGGGAAAAGCCAGATGACATGGAAAGACCTATCGGCGTATACATATAATTAAATATCAGGATTTTGTAATGCGATACCATTGAAACAGTATTCATAAGAAAGATTGGTATTTATATCGTAAAGTTTTATCCAATTCACGTTCAAAAATATACAACTTTGGCATGTATATCAATGTATGGCCACTACAGAAAATCGTATTACCCACCAGCAAGCTTAATTTAGCCACTAATTTACTAAGACAAGTGTGAAAAACTTTTGACGACCTGCATAATGAAACAGTTACTTAAAGTCGAAAGATTGACGAGTGAAACGCGTACGCTCATGCTTACAATTGTTACAAATATATTGCAGACGAAATGTAATTAAACTAATTAGTCACAAGAAAAATATTGTCAGTTTATTATTCATAATCCTCAATAGATATATGCTCTCTGTGACACACGTACATTATTTTACAAACAGTGTATATATATTCTGTGCTTCAAACGTCAGATAAAGGGGATGGTCCTCATTCATATCGTATATGAAAAGACTCATCCCCCACACAACTCATCTAAAGTTAAACTGGTGAAAAGGCATTCTTCTGCCTTTAGATTTTGTCCTTTGCGGTCCAAGGACTTGTTTTGTCTTCATGTGAGAAAGACAAAGGGATCTAGCTAGTTACAGCAGAATTTTCTGACTTCCCATGCAAAATAGTCATTATGCTGTCCAGCATCTAGAATGTGAGTTAAGTTCATTTGTCAATGGCTCTAACATTCTACCCCTAGCTATGCCTATGGCGTAAAGCACTAGTCTTAAGCAAAAAAGCGTAGAAAGTTCAGTTAATCTTGAAAGTTTTCTAATACCTTTAGCCCACAATCCTCTGGTTTCTCGAGTTAAAAGGTTATGACAGTTTGAAATGTGAAGTGGGAAGAGATCATGTGCCACTAAGCAGCTAAAAGACGAACGGGGACCACATTTAATTTTCGAAATGGAGAACAAACTCCTTCAAATTAGAAGCAGGACGTGGTCCCAGCGCATGGTTAAACCTAACACTTTCAAATAAATTAGTATGCCAAGATTAATAAACACATTTAAGTACAAATGGTGTTGGTCTCAAGAATATGCGGTTGCCATAGGTGGAAAGCAGAACTCATTAATTACTTAATTTTTGGTTCTCTTTTTGGGTGTTTATGTGTAGTTGTTTCTTTCTTAAAAGAAATCACTTTGTAGAATTAAATATTCATTATTAAATACCTGATCTTCTTTTATTCCCATGAAATGCCCGATCTTACATTTAGTCCTTGAAGAAAGAAGAGAAAAGAAAAGAAGAGAAGAAATAGTTCTATGTAAAATGTTCATATAATTCCAATAGACAATGGTACATTATATAGGATTGCGGGTGACTGTGTGCATTAATAATAAAACGTATACAATAATGAGAATGCATGATATAAGGAGAAAATCATGGGAGAGAATCATGGGATCTTGGGAGATATGATTTTCTAATACTTCCCCTCAATCTGAAGAATATATGTCAATGATTCCCAGATTGTCTCGAAAACCTTCAAACTTTGATCTTCCCAATGGCTTTGTCATAATATCTGCAATCTGATTTGTGAATTGTATGTGGGATAGATTCATGACACCTACTGTAATCTTTTCTTTAACAAAATGTCTATCTATCTCAACATGTTTTGTTCTATCATGGTGGACTGGATTCATGACCATTTCAATATTGGCCTTGTTGTCACACCAAAGTTGCATTGATCCCTCAAATGGAATTCCTAATTCCTTCAGTAACCTGGTGACCCAGATCCCTTCACATACCCCATCAACGACTCCTCTTAATTCTACTTCTGTACTGCTACTTGAAATAACAGTCTATTTTTTACTTCTCTATGTAACCAAATTTCCCCATACATATGTGCAATATCTTGCAATTGATCTTCTAGTTTCTCTATCCCTTGCATCATTTGCATCAGTATAAATTTCAATATTCCTAGCATTGCTCTTTTTAAAGTAAATTCCTCTTCTAGGATTAAGCTTCAGGTAGCTTAGTATTCTGTATATTGCCTCCATGTGCTCTTCTTGTGGTTGATGTATAAATTGACTTACTATACCCACTGCATAACTATTGTCTGGTCGAGTATGAGTGAAATATATCAGCTTCCCAATGAGTCTTCTATATCTTTCAGAGTCAACTAGAATACCATCTGGTTTAATCTCTAGATGACATCCTTCTTCCAATGGTGTACCTTCAGGTTGTGCACCTAACATCCTTGTTTCATACAACAAATCAAGTGTATATTTTCGTTGAGACATGTTGATACCCGTTTTTGTTCTTGCCACTTCAATTCCCAGAGAGCATCTCATTTGACCAAGATCTATTACTCATAACTCATTAGACAAGCCCCTTTTAAGCTATGCTATGGAATCTTCATTATTCCCTGTCATAACTATATCATTAACATAAACAATCAGGATAGTAATTGATCCATTGTCATGTTTGACAAATATAGTATCATCTGTTTGGTCTTGCTTGTATCCAAGTCCTTTTATTACATTTGTGAATCTATCAAACCAAGCTCTAAGAGATTGCTTTAACCCATATAGAGACTTGTTAAGTTTGCAAACTGAATTGTTAGGAGCTAGAAGACTATCTAGAATTTCCATGTACACTTCTTCCTCTAGGTCACCATTAAGAAATGCATTTTTTACATCCATCTGATGAAGCGACCAATCCAAGTTAGTTGCAATTGATAACAATACTTGGATGGTATTGAACTTTGCTATAGGAGCGAAGTTTTCTTGGTAGTCAATTCCATAGGTCTGAGTATATCCTTTTGCAACCAATCCTGCCTTATATTTGTTTATGCTGCCATTAAGATTGAACTTTGGTGTAAAGATCCACTTGCACCCCGCTAATTTCTTTCCTTTGGGAAGAGTTGTGATCTCCCAAGTTTTATTATCTTTCAGTGCTTTAAGCTCTTCTTTCGCAGCTTGCTTCCAATTTGGATTAGTTATAACTTGCTGAAAAGTTTTTGGTATTTTGATTGGTGTACTATTTATAATGAAGCTCCACATCTTGGAAGACAAGTTACCATATGAAACAAATCTTTGAATTGGGTATTAAGTGCAAGATCCTACCCCTTTTCTGAGAGCAATAGGCCATCCAAGCTCTTCAGAATCAAATCCCAGGTTGGAGTCATAGTGATTTTGTTGAGTAGAAGGGACATTTCTACCATCTACATCTTCTTGAG
>JBAGKO010000011.1:8159424-8181002 GCA_037177275.1 Acacia concinna
TAAAAAATCCATCCCTTTACACCCATACACGTCCTTTTGCTACTTAAAAAACAAAAGTGGACATTTGTGTTAACTTATTTCTAATCTGATTTATAGATTATAAGTTATTTTTTTCTTTAAGTAAGAATAAGTTGTTCATTTCAACGATTACAAATAAGTTTTTTTTTTACTTTTTTGAAATTTCATTTTTTACTATAGAGTTAAGATGTAAAACTACCTACCAACTTATATCAAAAGTGTACATACCACTATAAACTCTATTGTGGGAGAAAAGGAGATCATAAAGTTTCAAGAACTGTGCAAAAGTGATACAAGTGATAAAAGTAGATAACTTTGTTAGTTACAATAATAAAATACCAAAATACCACTAATACGTAAAAAAGAAAAAAGAAAAAATCCTCCCTCAAAACTGTTCCATCTGTCTTTTGCTCATCCACACAAATCTTTAGAAAATTCCAAACTACAAAAAAAAACCCAAAAACTTCAACAGAGACAACCGATCATCAACATAATCTTCTACTCATCAACAACAAATCTCTAAAGGATTACAAGCTGAAAAAATAAAAATCCAGAAGCTTCAAAAGAAACAATCAATCATCAACACGTTAGAAACAATACAAACTAAAAAGTGAAAGTAAAAACTCATAAGCTTCAAACTAAAAAGATCAACCAATAACAAAACACAAAAATAAAAAAAAAATATCTCCCTCTAATGTTCTTCTTCATCATCGTCAATAAAATGAAAAAGCATAACAAAATTTAAAACTTAGAAGCTTCAAACACTGAAGCACTATATGCCAATTTCTTCTTCCCTCTATTCAAGGTTGATATTCGAGAAACTTCAAAATTTTGGAGTTGAGCTCAGCATAACAAAGCCTTTAAAGTTTAAATCCTTCTTCCTCAAATAGAATCATAAGAGGGAATCAAATAGAGGAAGAAATAGAAGGGCATTGTCACTTGGAAATCTGTATCGTGCGGCAGTGACACTAAACCCTCTTCTACCGCCAACAATATTACTACTGTCACTATAGGCACATTTGGATGAGTGAGATTTGTTATATTTGCTGGCTACCATGCAGTGTTTCTCCCACCGCATACCAATCTCTTGCGTGCCTATTGATATAACCTAGGAGGTCACCTTTGTTGTCGTTAAGATCTATGAAGAAAGAAGGTCTTTCGGCCCATGTTGCCTCCTTTGTCATCGAGATTTGGTAAGGAAGAAGGAGATCGTTGGGCCCAAGAGTTTGCCTCTATTGTCGCTAGATCTAGGGAAAAAGAAAGAGGTTGTCTACATCTTAAGGAGAAAGAAGCAGTTTGTCGAGATCTGTGGGGAAAGAAGAAGTCATAGGGTTATAGGGAAGAAGGGACGATTTGAAAGGTAGAGGATGGAGAGAGAAGGGATAATGGGAGAGGGCAGTGAGGGAAATTAAAAAATGTAGGTATTTTTATTTTGTTTTAATAACGTGTGGTCCACAAAAAGCCTTAACTACCATTTTGTGAGTTTAACGGTTATCACTGTTGCCCTCTTTTTTAAACTTTATGGTCACTTTTGCTGCATAAAAAAGTTTACAATAATAGGTGCACTTTTAACATAAGTTGGTGGGTAGCTTCGCACTTTAACCCTATGTTATAACTCACTTCCTCTTGTCTTAATTATAAGATCCACTTGAAGAATTATAATAAAGTTAATTACATTACTTTAAAGCATTAAAATTTTTCGTTTTTTTTTCAAACTATCTTGTTTGACTTATAAACTAATATACTCCCTCCAGTCCTAATTATTATGGCTCATTTACTTTTTTAGAAAATTATAAGAAAGCTAATTACACTATTTTAAGACATTAAAATTTGTCGTTTTTCTTCAAATTACGTTGTTTCACTTATGAACTAATATATAATGTAATAAAACACAATATATGATATGATTAAGTAATGTAATTAGCTTTCTTACATTTTCCTAGGATTCTCCAAAAAAGTCAACGGGCCCTTATAATTAGGATCAAAGAGTATAATATAATAAAACGCAAGACATGATATAATTAACTTATTGGGAGAATTTCATTTGAGGACCAAAGGAATTAATTTCAGTCAAACCCCAAAATATTATGAAATTTCAATCAAAGCTCAAGGACCAAAACAAAAATAATTTTTTTAGGTAAAAAGACAATAATGCACTTTATCTTATGAACAAGTGAAATCCTTTTTATGAACAAGTGTGTAACTCTTTGTCAATAGGTGAAATCTTTCTATGAACAAGTATGCAATTTTGACACATGGAAATAAAGTAATATGTTGTTTATATGAGGATTATACTTATTCACGAAGAGTTGCACACTTGTTCATAGAAGAATTTCATTTGTTCATGAGATAAAGGGCATTATTGTCTTCTTACCTGAAAAACTTATTTTCATTTTGGTCCTTGAGTTTTGACTGAAATTTCAGAATGTTTTGAGGTTTAACTGATATTAATTTCCTTAGTTAGTTCTCAAATGAAATGCCCCCTAACTTATTTTGCTTTTCTAACTTCTCTAAAAAAAGTTAATTAGGTCTTATAATTATGACCAAAGGTATAAATATCACAATATATTTATATGTAATATATAACTCCTCCAATCGTAATTATAAGACCCAGTTGACTTTTTTTTAGAACCCTAAAAAAGCTAATAATATTATTTTAAAGCATTAAAATTTATCATCATTTTTCAAACTATTTTGTTTTACTTATAAACTAATATATAATGTAATACATCACAACATATGATATAATTCAATTATTTTCGGCCATTTTCCATCACAAGTTACTTTTTAACATATCATTCAAACAAGTTTTACTTTTACATAAATGACTAATGCTACACATAATCTCACTTATACTCAATCTCACTTATACATAAATTCAATTGTAAATAAACAATTTTTCCCACTATTATTTCAAACACTCCATAACAGTTATGGTCACGTTGCTCATAACTCGTAAATACAATAGCATATTTCACCTACAAAACACTGATTTTTTTTTTAATAATAAGAACACTGCCAAGTTAATTGCAAAAGATTGCCGTCATTTTGCATTTTGTCCATAATTCCATTTTAAGGTTTCTCTTTCTCGACAGATTTTTTTTTCTCCTGCAAAAGGGAATTCCTTGTTAGTTTTGCACATTTTTGCCTCATGCTTCAGATGGTCGGCAGATAAATAATCCGATGAAAAAATATAAATTCCAAGGATTTTCACGCATAGTGCTGTAGCATACAAAATCACAACAATGTAATGATCGTAATTTGTAAGTTCAGTTGGACGCATGCAACGCATGTTTGCGGTACTGCAATATAGCGATGATTGAATACCTGGTTCATTCAGCAATTGACCTAAGGGTAGAGCACATGGTACAGACTCATTCCGATGGATTGCTTTTTTAAAATTAAATGGGAAAATAACTATACCATCATACTAGGTAGAGAAGAAATGGACCAAGAAATTTTGAAACGATCCAGATACTGTCCTTTTCCTACCCAGAAACATAGTTATCCTTAACTAGATGTTACAACTAACTAGCGGACTGCATATATATACGCATTTTTTAAAAACGTACAAGTATTGCAGGACAAGTTCTACTTTGCTATGGCGATTTCCATGAAAGATGACAGAAAAATCCCTTGGAAGTGTCACCACCATTTATAACTGACGTACAAGAGCCTCGAAACTTAGTCAAAAATTGTCAGCGATGAAGATGTTATAACTTATAACTGGAAGTCTGGAACTGATCAGCAGGAACCGTGGCTAATAAATGATCAGCAGATTCCCAATTTTACATATTCGGAAAACAAGTGGAGACACGAGCCTTTGTTCTGCTTAGTTGTCCACCAAAAACCCAGGGTACCAAAATTCACTCTTTGGGAACCGTCACTGAACATTTCTATGTACAAATTTGGCGAGATAGTGATCCTCAAATGAAAACTCCGCTTGTAACCCCACTGCTACTGATCATTTTACCTCCAGTTTCAAAAGTGTTAAAGACTAGAAACTAAGCTAACCCAGACCTGTTCATTCTGAGAGCACAGACTTCTGCTTTGCTAAACATCCACCGTCCAGTTAATGTTGCGGAGATTGCTTTCATGAGATTTGTGTAATCGTGCAAATTTGGAATTGTATGCGGTTGATGAAACAGCAGTTCTTGACCTTTGACCTTGGGGTAGCTCACAAGTTTCACTCATAGATGCAAACCTTAGCTCAGCTGGAGGAATGAAACAGTCCAATGAAAGGCCGGGGACATTGAATGCCACTTCCTCAATTGTCCATGCTTCTTCCATCCTGGTTTTAGTGTGGCTCATTGCTGTTTCCCCAAACCTGAAAAGTGTTACTACAGACCGACCGGAGTGAGCAATCATGATCCCCTCAACGGGCCTGTAGTCGTCAAGAAAAGAATTTATCGTGGTCTCCCAATAAACCGCATCCCCTCCATTGTTTTGAATACGTGTCAAGTGTGAGTCCTCCAAGTGAATAAGAAGTCCGGTTTTCTGACTGAAGTACCCAAATAGAACATGCCTTATGATTTCAGCCGGGCCTTCACTCCTGGCTTTCAAAGTTGAAGGATCTGCACAGAGTTTGAGGATGAAACAGTCTTCTCCATTAATCTTCTTCTCCCCAATGCATCTTGCATTGATGAACATGCTTGCAGTTGTTCTTGGGTCAAGACCCTGTGGACAGAAAGAAAATATAGATTACCAAATTAAGGTAGTGAAAGGTAAGAGTCAACAGGTAGGGAGAATGAAATGTAATATGTAAGTTCACCTGAAGAGCCCGTCGTAGAGGCCTAACCGGTCCCTTTGCGGCGTGTGCACCCAGCCATGGTGTGTGGCGCCACACAAGTTTCCCATTGCAGCCAGCATGAACCTTGCTGCCACCAAGAGCAAGTTCCACGTACCACATATCTGGACTCATTTGCCATAGGACAAACCCACCGGATTCTGCGGCTTTAGAGGAATTCCGACTCTTCATAACTTTGTTAGCTGTCTCAAACTCCCAAGCTATCATTCTCACCTTTCCCATGGCATAAGCATTAGTAATGGAATTTTGAAGCTTTTGCCCTCCAGAAGCAGCTGTGTACTGCTGCAATATGTACTGGGCAGACGAAGTTTCCTGCAAGAGCGCTCAATTAGATTGTACCTAACCCTGAATACCTTTGAAAGTGAAGGAACAAAATAGATCACAAGATCTACACCCCTTCCTCTTTTTTAATTTACCTTCAATTGGCACACTCGCAAACCGGTTCACTCAAAATAGTCAAAGTAATGTCCAACAGAAGACCAAGCAGTCAGATGCCTAACAAGATAGGATTTTAGCCCTATTTAAGAGCTTACTGCATACTGTTATCGCAGACTAGTCCCAAATATATTATGAACGATGAAGAGGTTCAGTAATGCACTCTCTGAACCTAGAATATTATAAGCCAAGAAAGAATGTGTTTAAAGTCAAGTTTTTCTAGCTTGTGAAGATATAAAAAATTGTTAGATTTATTTGTCACTCAAGTTTATCACTACATATTTCCATCGGACACGAAAGCACTATTGAAATAGAAACGAAATAAGCCTTTATTTAACCTTGATTGGGATGGATAGCATTTGACTAGTGTTGATCAACGACAACCAATAAAGTAACAAAATATATATCTATTAGACAAATCCAAACTTAAAAGTCTGCTCTTAGCCATGTTACAACTATATCCTGCCTGCCATGTTAATTTGGGAAACAATATATCTAGATTCAAGCCGTGACTTTCCCGCTAACTCGCAAGCAAAGTGATCGAAACTCCAGCTTCAAAGGATACGAACCTTTGAAACTTGGTGCGACATAGCTTAACCTACCCAAAGGAGTTCCTCCCATATTGATTATCCAAGAATAGAAGAAGACTACAACAGAAAGCTGAGGGCATGTATATACAATTTCTCAGAATATAAATGAAGGCAGGGGAAAAGGGACAGGAAGCAGAAACTCACAATGGGAATGTCTTTAATGCTGAGGTGAGGAAAAGGATCGGCGGTGGAAACATGAACGGGGGCGAGTGGGGCCCCCAGGACGCCGAGCAACAATCTCAGATCGGACCTCTTACAGGCGGAGGAGGAGGAAACAGAAGGCGTCCTGGCGAGTGGGCCCTTCATCCAGTGTCCCCACCGCCCTTCGCCTCTGGAATCTTCAGCATCAGTGCCATCAGGACCCTCCTTCAACGGCGACAATGCCTCCGCCGGCCTCAAGCTTCCCGATCTAGCAATGAAGAAGTCGGGCGGCGGGGCATGGTACTTCTTCCTGCGGCGAAGCAAACTCGACATCGGAGAGGCAGACCTCGCCGGACTCTTAGCCCTCGACCTCCCGGGAGACAACCCCCTGACCACCTCCTCTTTAAGCGCCGAAAAGAACCCCTGCTTCCTCTCCATCTGACAAGTTCAAGCCGGCACTCGATATGTAATAGCAGCGTGAGTTGCGAGGCTGAGCAGTGGAAAAAGTGAAGAAGGAAACAGTGAGCTGGAAAAAAGAAAAGAAAAGGAAGAGGCAGAGAGTGAGAAAGCAAGAATGGCGTCAGGAAGAAGGAAATGGGGGGGAATCGGATCTGCGAGTGAAAAAGGAGCGAGTGGAGACAATCATAAACAACAAGGGAGGGAAGAGCAGTAGATTGTTTTGTTATAGGTGTATGGTGGGTGGGTTGATTGTTGTTGAGAGTAGAGGATGGGGAATACGACAGCTAGTAGAGGACGAAACCACGCCAGTCAGTACCATCAGATGCCTGACATGGACATGGACATGGACATGGACATGGGATTAGATATAGATTAGAGGGAAGACCATACAATGTTTTTGTAAACGGCGAGGCAGCGCCGTTACCAACGGTCAACAATGTCCGTCGTACGGTCAAATCAGAATCACGCTTCACAAAGCCATGATTTCGTATTACTTTTATGCGCGCACCAATTATGGAGTCCTCCTCAAAACCACACCTTTCACCCGCGTGCGCTTCAATTACACACATTCTTCCCTTCAATCATGCACTCTTTTAAATACAGGTATTTAACACCGACCTTCACAGTTCAGACTTCAGAGTTCACACACATTCTTTATTTTATTGATAGAGTACTCACATTCTTGTTCTTCCAACTCTCGAATTGAATGCGAGTAATATAATAGAATAATAATTGGATCCTGACCTTACAGGCGCAGTTAGTAATAATTCGATTCCTTGACATAATGTTGTTGCGATGACATGCACGCGGTTCTATCAGGAACAACACGTGTATAGAAACTGACATGCAAAACATTATTGTTGGTTGTTTTGTGAATTTCGAGGACGCGTGTCCATAATGTTAGGGAAGACATGGTTAAAGTGGTGGTTAATATTATAAGAAGTGTTCTGAATAGAATACTTAATGCAAGTGATTAAGGAAGTTTAGGAATGGGGGGTAGGGTAGCTCTGTGGTGGGTGGGAAGGGCAGGGGTTTGGTTATAGGGAAAGCGAATTTGCGTTGCGTGAGGTAGTTGGAGAAAGACAGAGGCAGATAGCAACTAGTCTAGTTTTAGTTTGGTTGGTGAGGCATGGGAAGGAAAAGCAGAGAACGGGGGCTAAACTAAGCCAGGCATGTTTGTCCAGATTGTTTCCGGTTTCAAATGTTAGGTCGTTTTGCGTGGACATTTCTCACATGACATGAGGATTGAAGAAAAGGAAAGGCGGGTGGGATTTTGGTGCAGCCTTAACAGCGTTTGTGTGGGGCCGCAATGCTACCAATCCCCAGTTGAGGTTCTTCTTTTTGACCCTTAACTTAACTCGGCACTAGTGGTAAAAGACGACGTCCTCCGGTGGGCTCCACCCTTTACTTGGCCTTTTCCCGACCCACCCAAGCACTCTCGATTGCCTCGCTAATCACGGGCTCTTCTTCCATGGGTGCGTCAGTTGTATACCTACAAATACAGATACAGATACAGCTACATGCCACCTCGACCTTTGCACTCATTTTCTAGAAAAACATCACTCTGCCTCTCCTGTTCTGTTAAATAATGTCAAACATGAGGACTGATGTGCTTGCAGGGTCATGGGATTAAGTATTATAGTAATATATATATATATATATAGTTAGTTAAATAGAGTGGATGGACTTGGTGTGATGGAGGTGGGTTTGTGCCCATTAATCAAAGGTGAGGGCCAATGTTGGTGTTGGAAATAAGAAAAAGGGAAGGAGAGAAAAAGGAGGTAGAGAGTATTGGAAGGAGAGGGGTAGAGAACTTAAAAGGGATAGATATTTCATGATTCCCACGCCCAGCACGGTACCTCCATTTCTATTTCTATTTCCATTTCCATTTCTATTTCCATTTCCTTTTTCTTTGCCACTCACTATATAATGTCTAATCTCGAATCTTGAACCTCCAACTTGCTACACTGCATGCCCCCAAACACACCTTCACATGCAACTCAACTCCATCCATCTCCTCACTCCTCCCAATACTCACAAATTCACAACACCAACTTTATAATAACAGATATGGAATCTGAGACTCTGCTACATCAACTTTACGCCTCCACACACATTCATTCATGCTGCCTCTTTTCTTTTCTTCACTTCCCTCTCCTCTCTTCCCTTCCTTAACATTGTCTTGTTTATACCTTCCACAACAATTCTTCATCTATAATATAATATACTCCTCACCTTTATGCATGCCTGCACACCCTCACGCGCCCAAACACCACCCTCAAATGCACAATATCTACATTCCATATCTCTCTCTCTAAATATTCAAAATTAATTTCATATTTTACACTGTTTTCGCCATAAATACATAAAATTTTATGGAATGAAGATAATCTGACTCGCGCGGCCACAGTGTCCCTGGATTTAATCATCCTCTACATGTGTCTCCAATTACCTTTGTTTTTCTTTTACATTAAAAGGGCTTTGAGTGTCGATATTTATATATTCATTTATTTATTATGTCCCTTCCAGCCGTTTGTTCTGCGACCTCTTCCTTTTTCAAACTACAATAACTTCTTTCTGCTATTAAAACAAACAGACAAAGTACCTTCCTCCTACTTACCAAGTCCGTTTTCCAATTCAACACCAGTCACTCTTACATGCTAAGTTTTTGGCTCAATAGAGAGGAGGGGAAGTGAGGCATTTTAATGGAGGAGTGAGGGAGAGGGGAAGTATTTTAATGGATAAAAAGGGAGGGGATTAGAGGGATTTTAATAATATAAAAAATATAACCAACAACTTAAGAATATAATCAATAAAAAATAAAATAGATACTGGTCAATATAAAAAATTTTAAAGTGTAGCACATAAAGGAAAATTAATATTTGTCATATAATAAAAAAAATTTACCTGTAATTTTTAAAATGTATGTCTTAATTTATTTTTCTTATTAAAAATATGTATAGAGTGGTAAAAAAAATAATATAATACAATACTAATAATGTATAATACAAATCTAAAAAGGTGACAACCTAGACATATTAAAAAAGAGTAAAAATCATGTACATGATAATTAATAGAAGCCAAAATCTAACATTTTCCCTTCAAATTTCCCTAATTTTGGAGTGGAGAGTTAGGAGGGGGAGAGAGGGAAAATCTTAAAAAGAAATCCCTCCCCTTCTAAATATTTTTGTTATCCAAATAAGGGAAAAGAAGCAAAATCCCCAAATTCTCCTCCCCTCCCCTCCCCTCCCCTCATACCAAACAAACATGATGTGTTTGGATAGAGAGAAAAGTGGAGAGAAAGGGGGAGAAAATGAATATTGGGTTTAAAAATTTTCATAAATGATAAAAAAATTTACTATATTTAGAAGTTTTCTCCCATAATTATCTTTCCTTCTAATTTCCTCTCCATCAAAACATGGGGTTAAGGTGTGTTTGAATGGGGGAAAAGTAGGGAAAAATTAAATAATAAGTTTAAAATTTTTTATAAATAGTAGAAATATCTACTATTTTTTAAAAAAAAAAACTTATAATTTTCTTTCTTCCCCCAATTTTTTCTCAATCCAAAACATCAGGAGTTAGTCCAAGCCATAATCAGGGTGCTAGACTCTTCGTGGGTCATAAATGAAAAAGGAAGTGCGATGTCAATTCAATAGAGTTGGGCCGAAAGCGCCCAATATGGCTGACAGGACTCGGGCTCTGCGGAGCCCAACGTAAGTGAAAATGACACCTGAATAGTAATAAATGGCGGGAAACAAATTTGTCATAAGTTTGGTGCCAGGCCAGCTATGGTGGGGCTCAGTCGCTAGTGAACATCCTGTGATTTTGGATTTTAATGTCACCGTAAGGAAAAAATAAAAGGAAAAATTAATCTTGTAGTTTTTATAATTTTTACCAAATTGAAACTCAATAAATTTTAACTTAGTGTAACTCATTCTTTAAAGTTTTGATTCGATTGTAACTCAATCCTTAAATTTTGACACTTTATAATTTAGTCTTTATGTTCTAGAATAAAAGTTAGGGACTAAATTATAAAGTGCTTAAAACTACATGAACTAATTTGTAATAAGTCAAAGTTCAGGGACTGAGTCACAACCGAGTCAAAATATTAAGGACTGAGTTATTTCGAGTCAAAGTATAAGGACTAAGCTACAATTTAGTTAAAACTATAATACCAAAAGATTAATTTTCCCAAAATAAAAAGATAAATAAATAACCTCAAAACTTTAAAAATATTAAAGGATTACTCAAATTTTATAAATGATAAATGAGGGTGGAGAATCTATCTGAAATACTAAAATTGTTGGCAAAAACTACAACTAAATAGATAATCATTAAAACTAAATAGGACATGATTACAACTCAATACTTAATTTTAGTCACTGCCAACAATTTTAGTATTATAAATAAGTCCCCTACCTTTTATTTATCTTTTACTAATTTGAATTATCTTTTAAATTTTTTTAAAGTTTTGAAAGTATTTATTTATTTTTGTTTAAAAAATAAAAGATTTTGAATTAAAATGTCTTTTTTTGAAAAAAGAAAAACCAAAAATAATTTTTTTGGTGGGTGAGTGTAAGGAAAGAGGAGGCCGCGATTTTGATATTTAATTTTGTTTGGGAGGAAAAGGACAAGGAACGGAGAAGAGGAAAGAGGGAGCACAGCTGCATAGGTAGGAAATGGGCAAGGATGATGGGATTCAGTGTACGATGGTCTCGAATTAATGTAATGTGGCCCATGACCCACAGTACATTTGAGTAATTAAATATTTAAAATTCATATCAACCGTTGGACAAATGCCATACTTTTTTTTTTAATAGGAAAAAAACTGGATACAAATGCCATACTTTGATCCTGGCCTAAAGGTGGAGAAACATATCATATGATATCAGAGACAGAGACAGAGACAGAGTACAAAGTGAGATGCTTTGAAACATTGCTGCCTGGTCGTACAGTACATAATACATCCAATTAATGAAATAAAAAGTGGGCCTATAGTATACGCTTGCTTTCTTTTTCTTTTTCTTCGCGGAGTGTGACTCCCCTTTATCTTTTTCACTGTACCTGAAATATCTCAAAAAATATTTGATTTTAAATTATAACTGAAATATACGTTAGTTAAAAAAAAAAGTAGTAATATACATCTAACAGTTCAACTATCTATCTTCCTTCATTAGCTCGCCTCCTGTGTTAAAGTAGTAATATACATACAACGGATGCAACAGTCTCTCTCTCACACACACACACACGAGCTATCAGTTTTCTTGTAACATGGGAGAAGACTACCTACAAACTTCTGTGGACAAGTAATCGCGCTTCATCAATAAGTTACTTAAGAAGCGCTTCATATACTTTACTGACCATGGATTTTATTTTTTTACTTTTTTTCCCCTCTTAGCTTGTTTCACAGTTTTTACTTATTCTTTTCAAGACGCGCACAGGCACATCTTTTTAAAAAGACAGTGTCGCACGATAAATTTAAGAGAAAATTTTATAAAAAACAAAGAAAATTGGGAAATTCTAATTTAATATGGTGAAATTAGAAAATATCATATAGTGTTTTTGTATTTTTTTTTTGCGTAATTATAAAAATGCCATTGGATTTTAAATAACAAGAATATCATAATTCACAACACGAATATTTAAATTAACAACACTAAAAGCATTTAGGTACTACGTATTTATAATGTGAGTTGTTTGTGCTAACGTTGTTAATTGAGATACTCTAGTTGTGAATTAAAATACTCATGTTGTTAAAAATTCAGTGGCATTTTCGTAATCACGCAAAAAATATAAAAGGATTGATTTAGTATTTTCCGATTTTGCTGTACTGAATTGAAATTTTTGTATTTACCTTCTCTTTTTTATTAAAAATTTTCCCCAAATTTAACCAATTGCGCGGATGTGCTTTGGCCACGCATCTTATAGTATTTAAATGTCTCTCAGAAAAACAAAAACAGATCACAGTGGCTACCCCAGAAATCTCCACAACCTTTAATAATTTCAGGCACGCATGATTTATTGTGTGGACCAGTCCGTCCTCATATGTCTCGTTCAATTATGATGCTCAATATTCTATTTTAATTTTACTTGGTAAAGTTGGATTTCCCTAACGTTCGCATGAATGTTATACTAATTAACAAAATCAGTAATCGATGAAATGATTTTTTTGTGCAATTTTTATAAATAAATAATACCGTCAAAATCTAATTATCTCTTTTTTTAATACAAAGGCAAGCCCGAAAAGGAATTAAACTATAAAAGCTAATTATCTCTGCAGGTAAAACAGTTCAATAAAATTTGTTGGGGAACATTGACAGTGGCGCGGAATATTTGAGTCAAAGGTTGACTTATGGCCAAATGTGGTTTTGTCCTTTCGAAAATTTATGTGACATAATTAATAAAAGTATATTGATAACATAATCTAAGTGGCGTAAAAATTTAAAATAAAAACTCATAAAATACATTCCATATCAAAAAATCATATAGGAGTGCATTTTTTTTTTAATATTAAATTGGACCCCGCCTCGTAAAAAAATCAAAAGTCTGGTTTTATTCTTTTTTTTTTTTTGGATACTCTCCTTGTTTTAATTTTTTTAATGTTTTCTCTTAATGCATTAATTATTATACAAAGTTTAATGAATTTCTAAAATGTCTCTACAAATGTTTAGCAATCCGTCAAATATTATTAGGAGTTTAACAATTGTCATTAATAATCTTCTAATTTTTTGGCTAAAAATTTGAAACTTTTTAATTATGTACTCCTATTACAAAATCATTATGATTAGAAAATGTTTGATGGCTGTCAAGAGTTGAAATATGAGCTATTGGGCAAAAAACAAAAAACAAAATCACTATTTCTAAATCAAATAAGTATACTTAGGACATAATTTATGGGATGGAAAAAATATATTTATTATTATTTATGGGGATGTAATGCCATTGATTGAGAGATAATTTTCGCAACTATATTAACATTTTTAGGCAAATTTTTTTTGTCAAATGGAGGAGATTATAAATAAAGAAAATTAGGGGATTTAAAATTTTTCAAATAATTTCCAAATATAGTTGATTAATCAATTAAATATGAAAAATTTTAAAAAAATAATTAGGAAGTATTATGAAACGGAGGAAGTTATAAAATTAAAAAAAAATTAGGGAAATTAAAAAATTTTCAAATCATTTCCAAATATAGTTGATTAACCAATCAAATGTGAAAATATTAAAATAATAATTAGAAAATATTATAAAATAATGATTAAGATTATTAATTAATGACATTCCTATGTAAACCATTTTTATGAAACTGGGTATTACAATTTTTTTAAAAAAAAGTTGATAATACGTAAATAAGTAGGTGTTTTAAAAGGTTGTGTGACAATATGATAGCACGTCGTCTTTTAAGATTAGATGGAAAAAATTATAGGTGAAATCATATAAGAAAATACTCTAAAAACATGATAAATTTTTTTTAAAAAACTATTTGGAGAAATCTGTCCGGCAATCTCTCATTCCGTTTTCTTTCCACTTTTGTCTTATCCAGACTAGTATATTGATTGAAGCGAAGGAGTACTCCCTCCCGTCCTAGTCTCTGCCTATGTTTTTAATTATAAGATTTTATTAATTTTTTTAAAGAATTTTAAAAAAATTAAAAAAAAATAATTACATTATTTTAAAATATTAAAATTTATCATTTTTTTCATTTATATTTTTTGGCTTATAAACTAATATCTAATGTAATAAAACATAATATATGATATGATTAAATAATGTAATTATCTTTTTTAGAATTTTTTTAGGATTCTCCAAAAAAGTCAATACGGTCTTATAATTAGGAACAAAGAGAGTATAAGGGCATGTTGACTTTCTTAGAAAATCTTAAAAAAATTCTAAGAAAGCTAATTACATTAATTAATCATATCATATATTGTATTTTATTACATTATATATAGTTTATAAATAAAACAACATAATTTGAAGAAAAACAATAAATTTTATTGTCTTAGAGTCATGTAATTAGCTTTATTAAAAAAAATTTAAAATTATCTAAAAATGTCAACAAACTCTTATAATTAAGAGCAGATAAAGTATAAAATTGAAGGCAATACTGCGTCGTTTTACAAACAAGTGGCGAGCATATGAAAGGAGGCAGAATTAATTAATACGAGGAAGCCAGGATGGCAGTCAGAGCGGGGAATAAAAAATAACATGGATATACCTTTTGATAATGAAAAACAGCAAGTGGTGGTTTTGAATTAAGAAATGGCCACACACACACATATATATACATGTATGTTTGTGATTAGATTAGAAAAATTAGTTTGATTAGATTTTTTGTTAAAAATATATTTAGAATCCGCAAAATAGTCCTTTACATTATTTGTATTCAAACTACCTACTCCATACAAACTCTTCTGACTATCAATAAAAATAGTTTAGGGAGAAAATGATAAATAAGAAGATAATGCTTTCTTTATTCACATGCATTTGGGGATAAAATAAATTGCATGGTTTTCAAACTCGAATTGGTTCCCTCTTTTTTTATTATGTTTTTTAGATCAATCTTTTCACTTTTTTATTATAAATTTATATTAATAGCTTTAAAATCTTTCTTCCATCATTATTTATTAGTTTAACCCTTGTTTGACATACTTACCTTTAATTAGAGCTGAAAATATGCGTTAACTCACAAGTTGCAGGTTGGTATGCGCCAACCTGTCAGCCTATATAGCATACACTTTTGGGTGTTTGGAAAACCTACAGTACGGGTTTGTGTGTTGGCCCACATTTAAAAATATATATATATCTTTACTTTTTTTTTAAATAATAACAAGTGAGAGGCGCATGTATATAAGTTATTAAACTTGCCTAGCATAAACTATTTTATTTATAAAAATTTAAAAAAAATCTATAATCAAATTCTCAAAGTTTACAAATTAAAAATATTAAATTATCCTCAAACAATCAACATATAATAATTTAGTTTAAAAGAGGAGGAAGGAAGATGAGGTTTTTTCTCTTCAGGATTGGAAGATACCAAGATGAGTGTAAGAGACATACATAATACTCTCTCCGTTTCTATTTATAAGACACTTTTAGATAATAATAAGAAAACTAATTACATTATTTTAAAACATTAAATTTTATTATTTTTTTTTCAAATTATGTTGTTTAACTTATGAACTATTATATAATGTAATAAAACACAACATATGATACGATTAAATAATGTAATTATCTTTTTTAAAATTCTCTAAAAGGGTCTTATAAATAAGAACAAAAAGAATATAGAGTATAAGTATATTATAAAAGGAAAAATAAATTATGTGTATTGGGAATTTCCCAACTCCCGGATTCATGAGTTGAGTTTGTGGCTCTACGCACCCTTGACAGTATCCCCACTAATTCAGTAACCAATTTAGGTTTCAAAACCTTAATAAATTGAGATGGCATGTTTAATACTAAATCAAACTCTTAACTAGTATCTATGTTAAAAATTGTGGGTGGCATATAGTTTATAAACAGATAAATAAAACAATGCCGACAGATCACGTGAGGCAGACCACCGACTTGAGGGTAAAACAGCTTACGTTCCGCTCCGCCCTTTCCTGGAATCCTCGTCCATCATTTTGATAATTATTTCCTCTCGCAGGTGTTTCCTGGGCAGTCTAGGGTCTTCTAAAACGCAGCTGCACTGGCCAGCTCTTCCCTGTCTCACAAAGCGTACTCCAGTGCTCTTTCAAATCATGGATTTTTTTTTTAAAAAAAAAACAAAGGTACTCATCTAGTCATCTTTCAAAAATTTCGTATTATATATTTTTGAAAAAAAGTTACACATATATAGTTCAACATTGTGAAGAGCAAGCTTAGATGAAAAATGCGTCAAGGTGTTGTTACCGTGCCCGCTATATATATATATATTCTTGTTTGTTTTTTCAAACCTTGGTGGTCCTTCGATCCCTCCAATTTTGAGTATTAGGTCCCCATCTTTTAGCTCTCCATCCTTCTGAACTATATTGTAGTTTTATTAAAAAGGTTTTTATATATGTTTAATATAAGATATATTTATATAATTTAATTAAATTAAAAGAGTTAGTTTAATAGGATATATTTTTTATAAATTGCACTATCCATATTACTTACTATATTTTATATTAAAGAGATTATTATTATTATTATTTTGGTTTTGGAAATTGCTAGCTTATGAGAAGTGACAGAATGCATGAGTTGTCAGCCTAGCAAGCGATTGTTTTGTCTTGTGTGGTGGCCCTGCAGGGTCCAGTTTCCTATCGGCTCTGCCCTTTTTTAGAAGTCATATCACCTAGGGGTGAGTAACAGTTGAATGGGCTGCAATAAGTAGTAACCATATGTGCTGTAAAAATTTACCAAGTGGGATGAGTTGCACATGATTATGTGTCTGAAAAAAAAAAATTGAGGGGTCCACCTTCAACTTTTTTTTTAGACACATATATGTGTCTTTCTCTCCTGCCAAGAACCTTTTTGACAGGGCGAGAAGCTGGGCGCTAAGTAAGGGTTATGTGGAATAAGGGAAAGAGGAGCAGCTACGTACGTAAACAAGGGACATAGATAGTGTTGGGTGGTGAGCACTAGGCCACTAGCATATACTGTACTACTATTAGATTAATGGAATGCGAATCCAAGATGAGATGAGAGAGGTGGAAGTAAAGCCAAGAAAGCCAGGTAACACGGCTTCTGCTCAGATGCAAGAACAAAAAAAAAAAAACAGGCCAGCTGTTTGTTGATAAGCATCCAATAAATTCTCGCAGTAATGACTTCTTAACGACTCCCACCAAACATCTTCATTTCTCGCTATAAATCACCCCTCCCACTCTCACTTACACAGACACAAACACAAACACATACAGAGAGAGAAACTGTTCTTGACATTGAAGATGAAGCCAGGCTTTGCAACTGTGCTGGTCTTGTGCTTTTTCCTGGTGAGCTCATCTCTGCTAGAGGTCAACATGGCTGCTTCTCGTAAGTTCACATCTTCCCCTCATCACTCTCATTAAAGCATGCATTTCATTTGAGCTAATGTTAATGTTTGTGGGGTGAAATGAAATAATTGCAGCATTCTGTGACGGCAAGTGCGGGGAGAGATGCGCCAAGGCAGGAGAACAGGACAGATGCTTGAAGTTCTGTGGGATCTGCTGCGAGAAGTGCAAGTGCGTGCCTTCTGGCACTTATGGCAACAAGTACGAGTGCCCTTGCTACAAAGATCTCAAGAACAGCAAGGGCAGGTCCAAGTGCCCTTGATTCCTTTCTTCCTTCTTTTTCTCATACCACCAGTTAACTAACTATGTCCTCCATCCATCTTAAATAATTCAGTTTCATTCAATTTGGCTCCTTCCCCTCCATCTACTTAATTGTCTTAAGTAGTGCTTGCTTTGTAAGGAATAATATAATTTGTGCCTTCTTCCCCTTCACCTGAAACGCTCAAACTCTCCCCTCCCTCTCTCAATCAACACTTAAATCAGTATCGGAATAAAATAGCTAAACCGGATTTTGTTCGGACACAGCATTGCTGTATTATCTAGACAATACGACAGCAGAGCGATGAGTTTATACTCGTATTTAATCAGTCTTTTCAAATGGTCAAATACGAAGAGAGGAAAACAGCATCCAGAAACTTCATAGATATTTGCATTCGATTAGGTATAGATTGTACGGAGTAGTATATTATTTCATGTTGATATTTAGGAAATTACGGTAGCATGAGCGTCACCCGCATCCCACAAAGACAAGATTTAATTGTAATCTCCTGATACACTACTGCCTCCATCTTATTTATAAATAATAATTAAATAAAATTTTAATTTATTCTAAATATAATTTTCTAATCTTTAACTATTACTTTTTTATTTATCTCGTCAACACTCCTTTAATTATAATTGCATATCATAATAATTTAAATATATATGTATAAAGAGAAATTTTATTTCCTTTCTCACTTCCCATAAATACAAACATAAAAAGAAATGATGAATATGAAAACGTATAAGGATAATTTTAGAATAATTTTAGAATGTGATATTATAATAATTAATTAATATCTTTTAACCTCTTAAAAAAATAAACTAAATTTTATATTTAATATCATGAGAAAAAATATCATTTAATCTGTATCTGAATCGTATATCTAAAAAGTTTCTGAACATCTATACAAAGTGAACAGGGGATGAGTTGACTCAAACAAACCACCGAGTCGGTTTCCCTAAGTCATCTAAACGTGTTCTATCGTGACTATCAATTGTGCTTTGTTGTCTCTTCCAATATTCGCAATTGATAATGAAGAAATGAGAAGAAGATTAGAAGAAATAAGAAAAATAGTGAGAGAGATGCCACAATAAAAGGCTCGTGAGACGATTTAACGTGCTATAGGACTCAATTCACTACTACAAAAAAGACCTTTTAACGTTTATTTTAAAATCCTTTCTACATATATTTTCAAGCAGTCGTGCGAGAAACGTAAAAAGTTAACGTCTCTTTTTTAAAAGACAAACGCCTATAAAGATGTCTAGTTTAAAGTAAATAAATGATGCCCATAAAAGGACGCCCATCTTTATTTATTATCAAATAAAGGACGCTAATATGAGCGTCCTTTATTTAATATTAAATAAAGGACGCCTAGGGTATCTATTATTTTAAATAATCCTATGAGTGTTTATTTTATATGAATTATTAGATTTAAGTAGTGTAACACGTTACGTGGAGTTAGCTACGGCGGGAATTAAAAATTGGCGTCCATTATTTCTTAAAAAAGACGTCAAGTAATCTATGTCAGACATTATAAACTTGCATAAACTAAAGAAGTAGGGAGTCGGTGAGCCCATAACATCAATTTCTTATAAGAATACACACACTTGTGTGTCTGTTGTGTAAAACATATGCACGTCTGTTATTTTAATACTAGACGCCCTAGTACATCTGTTATCAAAACAACATATGTTAATGGACTCATTTTCCTACATAAATAATTACGATTGTGTTACGGCTAACTTTTAACTTCTGTTTTTTAAAAAACGGACGTACTTTGTAAGTGTTATATTTCTTGTTTATAGTAGTGATTACTCTAGATAGGAGAACAGGACTTAAAAAAAAGTGAAAAAATGACACAGGAGAGATGGAAGAGGACAAAATGGACGAAAGATATCATGGTAATGGAGGTGGGAAGAAGATGATTTTTTTCCATTCTGATGGGTAATGCAGGGTTCAAAACTAAAGAGGAGAGAGAGCTAGAGAGAGACTATGTGATACAAGGTCTGTTTGGGCAACCCCCAAACCGCGGTTTGCGCAAGTCGAGACAAAACTCCTCTCACATACTTCCCTCGAAATCCGTAAAAGCTATTTTTAAACCATGGTGCCAAACAGATACACAATGTGCTCCGTCACTTGATGATGGTTGAACACTTCACGTGGGAGAGAGAAATAAAAGGAGATATTCCATTTTCAAAAATGCAAATATTTCTAGAAAAGTAAGAAAACCAGGAGAAAAAAATTGAAAGAATCTTAATTAAATCCTCTTAAAATAACAAAATTTAAATTTAAGCCTACACTTTTAACAAATTATCAATAAAGCTGTGAGATTTAATTAGGGATTTTAGAATGTTGTTGAAAGATCACAACACTCTATTTAAGTTAAAAATAAATATTTTTAATCTATGTATATCATCTTTCAATATTGTTGCAAGTCCAATAAAAATTGAGATCCCAGTGATTCCAATTATTCAAAGAACTATAAATGATAACATCAAGTTTAAGAGTATATGAGAGTATATAAATTAAAAATATTCATTTTACCGTAAATAAAGACATTATAGTCTTTCAACACCATTCTAAGATCCCTAATTAGGCTTCACAGCCGAATTGATAATTTGTTAAAAGTGTAAGCCTACATTTAGATTTTTCTATTTTAGAAGGATCTAATTAGGATTCTCTCAAAAAATAAAAAATATAGTAATTTATTGAATTTAAAATTTACCCAACTCTATTAAAAAAGAAATAAAGTCAAATTAGTAGCATTAATCCCAATTGTTTTTTATCATTAGTGTTTGATTAAAATATAGAATATGCTTAAAATAAAATAAGATTCAAGATATTTATGGCTCTATATTAGAAATTGTACTTAAAATTTAAAATATAATCCCTTAATTCATGGGCTGATTTGCTTTAAGTAATAATTGTTATTAATAGGTTAAATATCATAGGCAATAATATTTGAAATTTAAAACCCAATCATATCATCCATTGATTTATGCAATAATGATAATTAATAAGTAAGTGTAGATAATTGTAGCATAATTATAGACATCATAATTGATACTAATATGTTTTAATCAATTTTTTAAAATATTTCCATTTTATATATAGAAAATTAAAAAATATATTAATATATTGACACTTGTTTTATTACTATTATTTAAAATTTCTTTTGTTGTCGTGTATTTATTTAACTTTCATATTTATATATAGTATTATTTTGATATTGTCAATTAAATTGTATTATTTTAATATGGCCGATCCGACCCTTATCAAACCCTAATTGAACCCTTAAATCCTAAACACGTGCCTCAATCAGTTCATTAACCGATCCGATTTTTTGTTCCTTATAAAATTCCACCCACCTCCATACTGGGACCCGCACCCACCTAATCAAAAAAGTTATCATTTACTTAATTTCAGCTAAATAAGTTACAGGGTCCATTTGGATTGACTTTTAAAAATAATTTTTATAGATTCTGAAGTAAGTATGTGAGAGAAATTTTACCTCAATTTACGTAAACCTAAGTTTAAAATCTAAGTTTGGGGGTTTCCCAAACAAACTAACAATTTGTTTAACAAACTTTGAAACCGCAAAATTCCTCTTACAACCCACCTAATCATAAAAGTTATTTTTCATTTAACATGACATGTATATTTTAAACGTGCCAACTATCATCTTTAATTCTCTCATTCACTCTCTTTCTATACAACAACAACAACAACAAAGCCTTAATCCCACTAGGTGGGGTCGGCTACATGGATCGTACAACGCCATTGTGCTCTATCAAAAACCATATTTTTAGAGAGGTTATTGACCAAAAGGTCTCTCTCAACAACCTTGTTGA
>JBAGKO010000011.1:8193869-8206704 GCA_037177275.1 Acacia concinna
ATATAAATCCAATCACAAAATAAAACAATCTTAGTTCAACATTATGGAGTTCAAATAACTCATAACAAAATCCTACTAAAACTACCTTTAGTCTTATTTAGGAATTACAATAATAATAGAAAATTCATAAAGAAACTAAGATTAAGAAAAAGTCCCCATTGAAGCTCTATAACTCAAGCCAAATCACCAATCCTCAAGAGTTGAAAGGTTAGCCATGCATAAAGCTCTTTTCTGTCACCAAACAATGACAAAACTTAGCCATTATGGGTGAAGAAATCGGCTAGAATGAAAGGACGATACTATGGAAAGAAAGGGGGGAAAAGAAGTTGACGGTGGTGTGATGGTGAAACAACAATTTTTTTTTACGGTGGTGGTGGTCTCCTCCTCTTCTCTTCTCATCCGCCTCCTCTTTTCTGTTTGTGGCACTGTGCTTATATATAATTATTTTTTTCTTCTTCTTCAAGAATCAGTCAAGCTCTTTGATATTTTCTTTGACCTAGCTTCCTAATTTACAAAGAAAGGTAACAAATATGTAATATATTAATTTCTAAAAATAAATCAAGTAATGTAAATCATGAAATATAAGATATTTTTAATCTTTTTAAGCTTAATCGATTGCAAACGCAATTAATCACAATCACTCACAATAAATGCAATTAAGTCCAAAATTTGTGATTAATTGTCTAACTATGATAAGAAAAATCTTGTAAAAATATGGTTTGATCAATGTATAATACTTCCTCCTCCACATTGTCATATATCCAATGCACATAGCACCCTTCTTTTTTTTTTTAAAGCCAAATCTCCCTCTTGATCTTTCTTTTTGTTATATATATATATATATATATTATATTAATTAATCTTTTCTCCTTTTCCTTTCTTTTATGACCATTCTATATTTTTGTTCCTCTAATTCCTTTTATTTTCATGAATTATATTTTAAGTGAATTATTTTATCATAAAAATTATTCCTTAATAAGAATTAAATCCTAATAAAAATTAGGATGTTACATTACCTCATATGGGAATCTGTCGTTCTTCCCCTTATTGAAGGTAACCATCTTGAAGCCCATATCCTTGGCATTGAATCAACTTCGTCTCGCTTTCTCTCTGATGGTGTAGAGAAAACCCCAAATCTAGCCTATAAGGAATGGTTCTCAATTGATCATTTTCTAGCCGGATGGCTTCAAAACACGGTGACACAAGAGATTGGAGCACAACTACTTCACTGCAAGACCGCCTATGATATCTGGTCTGGAGCTCGAGATCTAACATGTGCTTCTCTCAAATCTCATGTTCTAGTGCTCAAAAGCAAACTCCACAACACACGCAAGAATGTACTCAAGATGGAGGAGTATCTTGCGGAGCTGGAAAACATCTCCGATCAGTTAGCCTTAACCGGAGCTCCTGTCTCAACCGAAGATCTTATTCTTCATACTTTGAATGTACTTGATGTTGAATACAATGCTATAGTGGTAGAGTTAACAGATCAAACTAATCTCTCATAGATTTCTGCTCAATATGCTCTATTAGCCTTTGAAAATAGATTGAATCAACTTAATCACTTTTCAACCTTGTTAATACAACCTTCAGTGAATATTGCTCAACATTTTTCTTTTGAATATGATGGTTGAACCCCTGCTGGTAGTCATTTTACTTTTGGTAGAGCTCCCTGGAGAGGTGGTCGAGGTAACAATTTCGTGGCCGAGGACGTGATCGCGGGTCTTCATATTATCAAAATGATTGTGGAAATCGGCCTTACTGTCCACTGTGTGAGAAATACGGTCATGCCGTGGCATATTGCTATCACTGATACGATAGCAATTTCTGTCCTTCTTCTAAGACTAATAGAGCCACAAGTGGCCATTACTTGCCACAAGCCCTCTATGCTGGTCCACAAACTGTCACAGACCCCTTTTGGTACATAGATAGTGGAGCTAATTATCATGTTACCCCAAATTCTAAGCAAATGAATGACTATATTCCTGTAGGTAAGTCTAAAATATATACTTGTATTGGAGCAAGAACTCGAATAGCTGGTGTTGGCTTTGCTTCTCCGTCAATTGCTAATTCTAGACTTCATCTAAAAGATGTATTACATGTTCCATCTACTACTAAGAGTCTAGTGAGTGTTCATAAGCTTGCTCGAGATAATCATGTTGATGTGCTGTATTTTTATACTTCCATGGTAAATGACCATCCATCTATTTCTACCGTTAATTAATCGCCATATTTACCAATAATATAACCTTTATTCATTCCCATTCATTTCTCAGTCTTTGTGTACTTTTTATGTTATTCTGAATTTGAAGTTTCAAAACCCACAGATTGTAATAAGGACTTGGATTGAGAGAAAGTTCATCGCCGTGGCCCTAGAGTATTATTGACCTTTTAGTTATACATATATTGATATTGAGTGCGTATTAGTTTAATTTTTAAATTAATTGATATTATACTAAATAACTATAAAATAATGCATTCCCTATAATTAGTGGGCAACATGAATTTCAGGCTCAACCGTGCATGAAAAATTAAATTTTTTCCACACATAAATATTCTCCTATTGAAAATAATATAGTTTTAAACACGTTGAGAATTAAATAGAGACATTTATTAACAAAGATTTAAACCTTAGTTTGTCACGTTATAAGAGGCTAAACCCTTTCCCTGACTCAACCTCCACTAATATGAAATGGAGAAGAAGCTGGACTTTTTAAGAGATGTTATCAACATCTCCAAAAGTCTTTCAACCACTGTATTGAGACCTAGACCGGACTGGCCTAGAAATAGGCGACCTAGTGTCTAAATCAGTCCGGTTCAAGGGTCAACTGGGGGTCGCCTTTTTTTAAAAAAATCAATTTTTTTAAATTTTTTTTTAAAAATTTATACTAATAACTCTAAAATTTTCCCTTCCTCGCCAGTTTAAGTCCAGACTGGCTCCGGTTTAACTTCAGTCTGACCCAGTATCTCGACCAGTTCAGTCAATGGTACATGTTTTAGAACCTTGCTTTCAACACATAAGTCATTTGGAAACTCTAACATTTATTTGTGGCTAAAAATTTAAAATTATGGGCACGCGTTGATTTTTTTATTTGTTTTTCTTGTTTCTAACTTAATTTTATAAATATATGAATACTTTGAATAATGGAAGCTTGAACATAGAAATTTATGAAGGAAAAACTATTCCCGAGATTCCTATAATTTCCGTCCATTTTTAGTTAGATAACTATGTGTTTTTCTCCTTATTAAACCATTCAATTTTATTTTGTTAGTACAATTAGCTTCTGTATAGAGCTAAAAGAATAAAATTAAAGCTAAAGAATAATGTTACATGAGGCCTTATGGTTAGTATTTTATATGACACCCAATTCGGGTTTGATCCTGACCTTATATAATTAAAAAAAAAAGAGTTAAAGCTAAAGAATAATGTTACACAAGGCAACGGTGCTAAAAGAATAAAATTAAAAAATTTAATTAAAAAAAAGCATACAAGTTTATTACTTCATTAATCAAAAGAAGCTTTTCATGATGTTGTGGGTTTTTAGTTTTTTACATCAGTATTATCGAATATATTTGCTATTCTTGCAGCTAATGTAACTATGTAGTTTTTGTTGCTTTCACTTATCGAAAAAAATTAATCAAGCACGGTTTTACCATTTCGTGCTCGTTGCCTTGTTTGGGAACAGATAAAATGTGTTTTTTTTGCAAGCTGAAGAAGGGTACAACGTAAAAGCACTTCTCTTTAGAATATGTATGATAATACATAACTTGGTGTCCATTTGGATTAACTTTTAAAAATAGTTTTTACAGATTTTAAAGTAAATATGTGAGAGAAGTTTTATCTCGATTTACATAAACTTAAATTTTAAAATTAAAAACAAACTGAACTGTGGTGGTGGTTTAGTAATTAATATTAATAATTATAATAAGGCCTGCTCCTTCAACGCAGCGTTTTGAGAGAATTTGGCTGGGGCGCGAAATGAGCGCGCAAATAGAGCCCGCCACACCAAAAACATCAAAGTAAACAAAAACACACAACCTACGAATTTGAATTGCAGCCAATTTCGCCAAAACCCAAATCCTCAAATTTTCGACCCTCTCTCTAGACTCTAGAGCGGCATTCCCAACCATTTTCGTTTTCCTCTCTCCTTTCAAAACATTTTTACAAATCTGTAATGCCGCTCTTCCTCGTTTCTAAATCTTATTCTATAAAACTCATTTCGCTCTTTCCCATCCTCATCCCCACATCTGCTTCTTCCTTTTCGTCTTCATCCATTTCCGACTGAGGTCTACCTGCAGAAGCATAAGGAGATGGAGACTCGCGCCTCAAAGAGAAGAGCAGGTGCCTCCGCCTTAGCCCAGAACCGATCACCCAAACGGAAGCGTGTGGTCTTGGGGGAGCTTCCCAACTTATCCAATCTTGTTGATCCTGCATATTCAAATCCGGGGTTG
The DNA here is from genome assembly GCA_037177275.1 of Acacia concinna. Taxonomy (NCBI): domain Eukaryota; kingdom Viridiplantae; phylum Streptophyta; class Magnoliopsida; order Fabales; family Fabaceae; genus Acacia; species Acacia concinna. The sequence continues at coordinate 8,198,322 of JBAGKO010000011.1, forward strand.
GAGCCACAGAAACCGAAATATCGAAGGAATTCGAGGGCAAAGAAGGCCGCGACGACCAAGGCTTTGGGAGATCCCAAGGCGGATGACGCCAAGGCAGTTTACACTGATGCAAAGTCAGGCACTGATGCGAAATTGGATGATTTGCAAGATAGCGAGCCTTATGTCTCTGATATTTATAAGTATCTTCGCAAAATGGAGGTAATTCTTGGTCTCCTTGCTGCCTTGGGTTTCATAAGTGAAATAAAGTGTCTTGCTTGCCATTCATGGATTATGCCATTACAAATGGACGATTAATATGAACTGGTCGTCGTTGAAGCAGATTGGCATAATTGGATTTGATTCATTTGTCATATATTTCTTTTGGTATCTCCGTTTTCATTTTTGTCATATTATTGTGTTTCAATGTTAACCAACTCTCCTGATTGCTTATTTCTCAGGCGGAGGCAAAGAGAAGGCCAAAGCCCGATTACATAGAGAAAGTTCAGAAAGATGTTACCTCCAACATGAGAGGAATACTGGTTGATTGGCTGGTAGAAGTTGCAGAGGAGTACAAGCTTCTCTCTGACACCCTTTACCTGGCTGTTTCCTACATTGATCGCTTCCTCTCTACCAACCAAGTCACAAGGCAGAGGCTTCAGCTTTTGGGCGTTTCATCTATGTTCATTGCATCGTAAGACTACAGAATCTGCCTGTATTTCTGAGATTTCTGTTCTCTTTGTCCGGATTAGCATTGTAATTCCATCTCATTCTAATATGTAGGAAGTATGAAGAAATTAGCCCTCCGCATCTGGAAGAGTTTTGTTACATCACTGATAATACATACAGGAAAGCAGAGGTATTCTAAACTTATTTGTCTGACAGCATTAATTTCCCTCTGAATTGGTGTTTGATTTTTTATTTCTGTCGATCGAACCCTCACTTTTGTTCCCTGACTCGCTGTTAATGTTATAGGTTGTGGAAATGGAGGCTGCTGTACTCAAGTCTCTAAATTTTGAAATGGGCAGCCCCACTGTGAAGACGTTTGTAAGGCACGAATTCTCTATAAATTTTTTAGAGTTGTAGTGTTCAAGCAAATTCTTAACTCATTGGATGACATTGAATTGATTGTGTGATTATGATTATTGTTACAGGAAGTTTACCGGTGTTGTTTCCGAAATTCAGAAAGTAAGTTAAACAAATATCCTCTGCTTTTGTGACATTTGAAAAGCTATGTGAAGTTGACTGATTGTTGGCACTCTTTTGTTTCAGACACCAAATCTGCAGTTTGAGTTTCTTTGCTGCTATCTTGCGGAGTTAAGTCTGTTGGATTACAATTGTATTAAATTTTTACCTTCAGTGGTGGCTGCTTCAGTCATATTTCTGGCGAACTTCACCATCCGTCCTATGGTGCATCCCTGGGTAAGTATTTGACCCTTATGATAATAATTTAGCTCATCTTTCAAAAAAGAATTAATTTTATAATCTGCATTGTGAGGCATTTATTCATCAAGTGGATTACATTTGACAGAATTCAGCCCTGTACAAATGCACGGGATATAAACCAGCTGAGTTGAAGGACTGTGTGCTTATCTTACACGACTTATATCTGGCAAGAAGGGGAGGATCTTTGCAAGCTATACGGGAGAAATACAAACAGCACAAGGCAAATCCTTGATTTAAATCTTTGTTTTTTCATTGGATTGCTCTGCTTTCATCCGTAACAGAATGAGCTAACATCATTTATACGAACAGTTCAAATACGTGGCGATGTTGCCTTCTTCTCCAGAGATACCAATGTCTTACTTTGAAGAACCATAATGGTACATGTCAAAGAAGGTACATCACTATTAGGATCTGCTTCTGCTTCAACTAAGTGGTTACCGTAATTTTTGACTAACATGATCTTGGTGTTTTGTTTTTTGTTTTTTTTTTGGCGCAGTTGGGGGTTGTTTGGCTAAACCGACCCAAAACGCCGTCAAAGTAATAGAAGTTAATATCTTTGCAATGGAGGACATGGATCTCCCGTTTGGGCAAATACAGGAGGGGGCTTTATTGTTAATCCTGTACAGTGGTCAAGAACTGGTCTCCCTAAGTACAGAATGCTTATTGCCTTCTGCTTTGATTTTCAACATGTAAAATGGAACACTGTCAAGCTAAGTCCCGCAATTTCACCTCAGGAATTTTTATATGAAGTTTGCTGGAAGAATTTCCTCACATTTATTTTTATACCTTGAATTAATAATAAGTAACCATGAATTTAAATCAAGAATAAGTTGGGTCTTCATTGCTATCGTTACTTCCTTTCATCTTTCGGCTTTCATGTGGTTATCTTAAATTCAATTAATTTATGTTCTTTATTTTTTGGTTTATAATGTTTCCTGGTATTTTGTACAAATTTCCGCAAATCATATTACAAACTTGTAATGGAAGAACGAAGTCTTAGCTTTAGAGAAGTGTGATGTATGCATTCAAGTAAAAAAGTTTCAAAGTTTGTGGTTGTAGAAATTAACGTTGACTTCATGTGAAGAAATGTGTGAAGTGAAGGTCAAAATGACTAAATTTGTAAAATTTGGTCATAGACGGGCCTAATGTGTAAAATGATTAATGTTGTCTTTATGTAAAGTAAGGTATAGAAAATCAGACCGATTAAAGAATTGATCACATAATGGGTTTAGAGTTTAATCAGGTTAGATTGGGGTTTAACCGGCCATTGAACTGTCCATATTAAAATATTATAATTTGGATGTTATCATTAAATACCTAAGCGACAAATTAATAAATTATTATTTTTTATGAATTATTAGGTTTAAGTAGTGTTTTAAATGTGAAAAAAAGGAAGTAGGAAAGCATTATTGTGGATTAAATTAAATAAATAAGTGTATAGGGGTATTGTCGTTATTTTAGCTTAATTAAAGGTTAAAATTGTCATTTACATACAATTATATACTTGATCATGAGTTGGTGAAATTTTAGTGTAGGTTTGAAGAAGAAATAAGAAGAAAATAGGGATTAAGAGGAAGGAAGACTGAATTGCAAAGAAGAAAATTAGCCAGAGGCATTTCTATAAAGAGAAAAAGGATTTAATTGCAAAGAAAGTAATGTGAAAGTTAGAAATAAGAAGAAAAGATGGCGTGGGGTCAGTTTTTGCGATATTCACGTGGTCAAAAATGCAATTAAAAATCTTCAAGAGCTAAAGTCAAAGGTGGAGGCTTTCCTGATTGTTGATTTTGAATACTTGCGATTAGATTTAGAACAGCTGGTCTGGTCCAACTTTATTTTCATTGATGTGAAGAAATTCATTGTTTAAGTGCCTGTTTGGGAAGACAAGAAAAGTGATTTAAAGCAACTTTTAAATTTAAAAATAAGGAGTTTTGCATCAAATGAGTGTTTGGAAAGGAAAAAAACGTGATTAGGCTTTTGACTGAAAAGCTACTTTTTATAAAAGTAGTTGAGAGTTGCATCTAAAAAGAAGTCATCTAGTGTTGAGCATGAGGGCCCCACATCATTCTTTTCTCTTCACAACATCACTCATTACTCTTGTCTCTCACTCTCTCCCAACATTAGACTGTTGCTCCCCCTCCTTCACTTTCCTCTTCCATCTTCCTCTTCATTCTCGTCTCACTCTCGGCTTCTTTGAGTTGTCACAGTGGTAGGCAGTGTTGGAGATGGAGTGGCATAGAAGGTAAGGAAGAAATCGTCATCTCACCGTCTCTCTCTCTCTCTCTCACAGTGTCGCTATGGAGGTCACCATCTTCCATTGGTTCAACTTTGCTAGGGGAACGGTAGTCTGAGTATTTCTGACAGCGAAGGGTGCTCTCACTCTCACCTTTAATCTGAATGGTGGTCACCACATGTCTCTCTCTCACTCTCACTTTCAATCTGTCGATTTGTCCTTCAAGTTTGCTCGTTGTCGCTGGTTGTTGGGGAGTGAGTTGGTGAAGATTGTGGGAGGTTAGATCCGTGGTTGGCTACCCCAATTTGTGTTATGTCTTTACTCGCCGGAATAGTAGGGTCGTCACTAGAAAAGGGGTAAAGTGTTTGATTTTTTTTTGGTTCTAAAAATATGTGTGAGATTTGTTTTTTGGGTCTTTATAAATGCTGATTAGTTGATATATATGTGTATATATTGAAGATGCAACTAGTTCTCTTGGTTCAGCTTCTGAATTTGCGTGGAATTTTTTTTGGGTCTTTATGGATTCTGATTAGTTGATATGTATATGTATATATCTTGAAAATGGAAGTGATTCTCTTGGTTCTGCTACTGAATATACATGGGATTTTTTTTTGGTTCTTTATGGATGCTAATTAGTTGATATATATATGTTTATATCTTGAAGATGAAATTGGGTTAGTTGAATATGCGTGTGATTTTTTTTTGGGTCTTTATGAATATATATATTTATATCTTGAAGATACAACTAGTTCTCTTGGTTTTGCTTCTTAATATGCGTGGGATTTTTTTTGTCTTTATAGATATTATGTGGATGTTTAAATAAGTTTTAAATCAAAACATATTTATATATGATGTGAGATGTGGTATACACATAACCCATTTACACTTGGCACAACCTGTGAAACCCACATCCTCAATAGCACAACCATGTATTATTGGTTAATTTGAAGATGCAACTGTTTTTGTGTGTGTACATATGTATTATTAGTTAATTTTTAATGATATTATGTGGATGTTATAAATTTAGTAACTGAAATATAGTTAATATTTTTAATGAGTGATAGTACCATTTTAATTAATTTACTTGACAATTGTTGTCAAAGCAAGATGGGTAAAGATGCAGATGCAACAAATTGGGATTATAGTTCAATTGAAGTTTTTATAAGATAATTGATTGGGCAAATCTATCAACAAGAATGTGTTGGAAATGTTTTTTTCAAATAATGTGTGGGACCGTGTTGGCAAGGCATTTACGAAAAAGATAGGTAAGGTATATACCAAAAAAACAATTAAAAATAGGTTAGACAACCTAAGGAACTAGTGGAAAGCATGGATGACTTGTTCTCCGAAAAGATTAGCATATCCTTTGAGTGGGAAAGAAACATTTAGAGACAGAGAAGTAGCAAATATTACTCATGAAGACAATGATCATCAATTTTAAGGAGCATTCCATCAAATAGATGTTTGTGACATAATCATATACTAACTTGTAACAGTCTTATCATCCAATTAAAAATGAACAATTAATTATGTATTTTACTATTTTTATATTTTGTACATTTTACTTTGACCATGTGAAAATAATGATCTCACCCCAAATATTACATCACTAACAAATTAAAAATATATGACAAAGTTTAAAAAAAACAAAAAAAAATCTATAAAAAAAACATAATAAGTTATTTTTCTACTTATCACCTAAATATGCTTCCATTAGAAAAAAAAAAAAAAGTCACTTCTATTATTTCCTATCAAAACATAAGTCACTTCTAATGAGTAACTTTTATTCTAAAATCACTTCTCATCATAAATCATCTATACCCAAATGGGCACTAAGTAACTTCTAAATAGAGTACAATTTTTTGTTCGTAGTTAAATTAGTTTTCTTAAAAGAAGGTGTTCATGATCACCACAAGTCAAAAGAATTGTGTTAAAGCATATGAAGACAAACTTCTTATTGTTCTTGTGAATTCTGGGTTTGAAGTATCTTAAATTAAAGGGAAAATTGCGTTTAGGTCTTAAGTAAGGGGATTCATATTAAAGAAGTCTCGTGAAATTGTATATTTACAATAAAATCCCGTAGAGTTGTTAATGACGTTCATGGTGGTAGCCCATCTATGGGGTTGTTAATAGAGACTTTACTGTAATTACGCGGTTTTACGAAATTTTTTTGACATAAATTTTGTTGTTTAGGATCTCAACACAATTTTCTCTAAATTGAAACCTTAATATTTCGGTTAACTCTCATTTTAATGAATTGTTGGGCTATCCATAAAATTAGATGTAACTGCATTTTTCTGTTTTGCTGGGGAATCGTTGGGCTGGTTTTATGGACTTTGTTGATGGTTTATTATTATTTTTTTTTGGGGTGAAGATCCTTACGTTGAATTGTTTATTTTATTAAAGCTTAATTGTGGATTGTGATAGACAGATCACGTATAGTCATTCCATTGCTGGAAAAGGATCCAATAATTGGATATCATAATTATAAATCTTTAGAGTAGCGGATTTGATCCATGTTGTTCTTCATGTATTGGCATTTATGAACGAGCCTTTACTTTTGAGGGATGGAGGGCTTTTCGATTTTAAGATCAATAATGATGTCTTTGAATTCAGGGGCAAGGCTGGCAAGCTATTATTAGATTCCGTTCCGTGGCAAGTCATTGCCGTATTAGAGAATTAACAAGCCAAGACAATTATAGAAGATATATTGTTATCTTCATCACTTTCTCCTTTATTTTATTAAGTGGACATGCCTCATTAATTGGGGTATTGATTTCTCATCTCTTATCTTTGATCACTTTTGTTGTAAAAAACCATCTCTCCCTTTTAATTTTTTCAAATCCATACATCTCGGTGCAATAATCTACACCATTAACTTGATATTGGATAGTTTAGACTTCATTTAATTTTTGTTGCCTACTAGACTTAATTTAATTTAATATTTTAATACATATAAAATTAGACAAAGACAATCTTATAATCATCACTTCCCAAAAAATAAAAGTTATCATTTGAAAAGCCACAAATTAAAATTTGTAAGTTTGGAATGTTTAGGTTATATTTAAATAACTAAGATCTCATCATAATGACCATAAATTATATGCTCATCATTGTGAAGAGCACTGAATCCAAACTTTTTTGTTTTTTATTTGATCTAAAATATTCTAAATAACTTTAAACCTAATTGATCACTTTCAAGACTTTGAGTACACACGATTTTTGCATTTTTTTAATTAGCGCGATTTTATCCTTCTTGGAGGGTGAAGGCGGTTACCACTTTAATGAATGGCTTAAATGATTAAAGGATCATAATGTTAAATCTCCTGGCCAGCTGTCCTTCCCATAGAAAAATCTACAATGAGTGGAGGATTAGTCCTTAGCCTACTGGTTTGGGGGATACCCTGCGAAAACAAAAAAAAAGGATCATAATGTTGAATTCAAATTATAGTTAATCCCAATCCTCCCAATTTTATCTGTCTAACTTATAAATTTTACACATAATTTAATCACACACAACCTATGATATAATTGAATAACTTATTTAATTTCTAAAAAAAAGAGTTAACATTCTTATATTTAAGACATGAGGCAATAATTTTTTTAACTCATGATTGTAATTTTTCCATTTAAAAAATTGGTTAAAATAACTTTTTCTTTTTTAAAATTGACCCAATTTTAATTTTAATCCTTCAAATTTAAAACCTTTGGTTTTATTCCATCAAATTTATTTCATTTATAATAGTTAGTCCTCAAAATTTGAAAGAAATTTGATCCTACTATTGACGGTGTTAATTCATCTAACATGACATTAACATTGTTAAAGTAGCTTATGTGACATTTCTATTAAGACTACTAATATGATATAAAATATTATTTCGGTTAATTACAATGACATAGCCAAGGACTTGGTCCTTTTATGTTATCTTAAAAATAAATGGTTAGCTTATAATTAATCAACATAATGTTATTGACATATTAGTTGTTCTGATAAACATGTCATATAAGTTACTTAACAATGTTAGAGATGTGCTTGTATAAATTAACACTTTATTTTTAAATTTTAGGGACCAACTATTATAAACATAATAAATTTGAGGGATTAAAACTAAAATTTTAGTCAACTAAAAGTTATATTAACCATTACAAAAATTTTACAGTTTATTTTCAGGCTGCATCAACTATTTTTTTCCAAGTAAATTTTGTCATAAATAACTCACAAGGCATAATGATATTTCTTGAAGAAATAATGAATTTTATAAGATTTTTTGTTTACGTTGTTTAAATCAGTTAACTCACACTCACTTTCACTTTCACAGTCATGGTTTGTGTTCTGTTTTCGTTTTTTTTTTTGGCCCAATGGTCAGTTTTCATTTCACACAGGGCAATTTCATTATTTCAGCAAGTGAAGCGAAAAATATAATTTCAGGAAGCGGGCGGGTAAAGTGTTGTTACGTGAAAATTTGGTACGCTTACTTTTATGGAAATCCCGCGTTCTATTAAATAATGAAATATTATTATCTTAAGATGAAAACCAGGAAAAAGGGGGAAGGGACTATGCAAGTGGACAAAACAAACGGAGGGAACCGGAACGCAATCTCAGTAATCAATTTTTGACTTTTTTTTTTTCTTTTCGGTCGCTCGCTCTCTCTCTCTCTCTCTCTCTCTCACACACACACACACACACACACACACACACACACAAGGAAGTTGGGTTTAGCACTTGAGCGG
>JBAGKO010000011.1:8206804-8220087 GCA_037177275.1 Acacia concinna
TTTAAGATGAAGCGTCGTCAATTCCCTATAACACTGTCTTTTGCAATGACCATAAACAAGAGCCAAGGACAGTCATTGCGTCACGTTGGGTTATATCTTACAAAGCCAGTTTTCACGCATGGGCAATTATATGTTGCACTCTCAAGAGTAAAAAGCATTGACGGTTTGAAAATTGTTGTTGGTGTTGATGGCGATTGCTCGAACAATACAACAAAGAATGTCGTTTACAACGAAATCTTTACGAATGTAGACTTTTAGCCAATTACAGGCCAAGTTCGGACGTTTTGTATTGAATTTTTCTTTCAACAATTTCCTTCATTGCATCATCATTTCATGGAACTTCAATTTATGACATTGACATGGTGTTTCAATTTGGAGTCAACAATCTTGCTTGCATGATACTTGCAATGCAACACCTCCGTGCATCGCACGGGAAGGACAAGCTCGTTTGTCAAAATAGTAAAAAGCTAAAACTAAAAGAGAGTTAGTCACTAAAGCAAAATAAGAACATAGAGTACGCTGACAGGCCAACCATTTTTTGTTTGTTTGTAATGTTTGAACTTTGGACTTTGAATTTTGAAACTTTTAATTTGATGTTTTGATGTCTTAATGTCTTGTTATCACTTGATTAGTTGGTTGAGTGGATTTTGAATTTATTGGCATGTTTTCACTTTATGATTTAGTAATACATTTATTATTTTTGTATGGTTTAGCTTGGCAGAAAAAAATTCCATCATATTATTGTTAAAAAAAATTTCAAAAATGAAAAAAAAAGTATTGGTCTGGTAGGCTAAACCGCCGGTGCAATAATTATAGGTTTGATTTTACAAAATTGGAACCGTTTTGGCGCGGTTTTTTTTGTTGTCCGAAACCATATAATTCTAACTTGTGGTAGGCTGACCTAAATCCCAAGTCTTACGCTTCCTCGTACATGGACTAACTACATCATCTGATATTGTAGAGGATAGAACTAAGTACCAAATATTGTATCCGAAGCTGTTAGGCTCGTAGTAGAAGAAATGGATGTGGGAGCAATATTTATTTTCTGGGCACATGTATTATTATGCTATTGGGATTGATCATATTCGAGGTACTGTCTAAAATTAAATGTGAACAACTATACCAATTGGAATTTGGTGCCGAAACCTATGCTGAAATTACAAATTTAAGCTTTCACATTGGGTTTGGTGTGTAGTGGGCCTAGAGCCCATTTCTCATGAAGCAGGTTCCTTTAACTTCACGATGCCATTTGAGACTTTGTTCCGTTCACAAATGTCCAAATATCGCTTTGGGCTTCCCATATTAACATATCAACCCTTCGCTCAAGCCTTAGAGCCGACTAAGATTTTTTTTTTCTTTTGTTTTGGTGGCCTACCATTATTGTTCCGTTGTGTTACAGATGTTTTTTTTTTTTTTAAAAAAAAGGGATAAATGTGAAGAATAAAAAAGGTACATGATTTTCTGTATCAGTGACCCTCTACAAAAATCGAATACGAGAATATCCTATCCGCAATAACATTGATAGATGGGTCACAAATACGCATTCATGAGCCATTAGTGATTGTCCTAAAAGTCGCATATGGGGTACTTTTCTCTGGCTAGGTTTCCGACAGCTCATTGGCGCATGCTAATGATAAAAGCTCACCATGATGCACATGTTGTGTCTCCAATTGGAGTCCCCAGCTCAAAGAGGGAGAGAAGTTAATTAATTTGGAGCTACATATTGAAGGCTGTGTCCAACCCCATATATATATATATATATATATATACTGTATAATCAATAATCAAATGCTAAACCAGGATTAGATTGGGATTGGGCCACAGGTAATAATGATGTTATATGAATCAATATAGAACCAAAAGATCGTGTTTTTTGAGAGAATGAGTGACCAAACTGCGCTGTTGGAGCTTAGTTAAGATAGGGCAAGGTTATGTTGTAATTATATGGTTAATGATTCTGATAAATGAAGGGGGAGAGAATGATAGGGTTAGAGGAGGCAGAAAGATCATGAGGGATTGGTCAGAAAAAGGAGGATTAGGATTAGGAATAGAGAGGAATGATGTTAGTGATGGGGGCATGTGATTTAAAGTTCCACATGGGGGATGATGAAATTGGTGGGGTAACACTAAAACACAGGAGGTTGGGCTTCAGAATAAAGCAACCACATTATGTGCAGTGTTGTTGCAGAGTTATTAGCCTCACTCACTGAAAGCATAAAGCAAAAAAGCTACTGCCTGCCTACTTCTTCAAAAGAGTGTGTGTGTGAGAGAGAGAGAATAATATTGTATACTAGTTTCTTTTCTCCAATCATGTGATTCTTGTCGTTTTTTGATGGATAAGGACCTCTCTTGCTCGTCAAGCTCTCTCTCTCTCACACACACACACACACACACACACACACACACACACACACACAAGGAAGTTGGGTTTAGCACTTGAGCGGGACTGAAATAAGTTTTGGTTAAAGTTAAGAGCTCTGGTTCCCCCTGGCTGAAATCTGAAATGCCTGTGTAAGCGGGAACAAAAAATCCCTGCAAAATTTTCAAAAACCGTACCCTCTCCCTAGTCCTCCCAACACTTATCTCTTTCATTCTTCCTTTCTCCTCAATCTTGAAACTCATTCTTCTCACCATGTCTGATCAAGAGAATCGCGGGAGGGCCACTCGAGCGGCCAAGAAGAGGGCAGCCGCCGCCATTGCCGAACAACTGCACGTTGCCACCAAGAAGCGCGTGGTGTTGGGAGAGCTCGCCAACTTGTCAAATGTTGTCGTACCAGAGAAACCATGCCCTGGGGAAGAGATTCAGAAGGAGAAAAGTGGCAGAGTCAGGAGGAAACTCAGAAAAGTACTACCTACAATCGCGACGCCGCCATCCAACCTCATTACTGCTGATGACCCTCAATTGGTTGTGCCTTATGTTTCTGATATTTACGAGTATCTCCGAACATTGGAGGTAAGGGGGTGACTTCATTTTCTCTTATATGAGTTTATTAACTGAGTTTTATGGGATGTTATCACAATCTTAGAAATTATACATGTGGGTCGCACTATTCTTGTTTATAAAGGGAAGACTAAAAGGTTAAGTTTTAATTTCATTTTGATTTTAAGACTGGGATGGATGTCTAATGTGTAAGTCAGCATCAGGATATATTTAAACCCAGTTCTTTACCTGGTCTTCAACATACGAATGATTGAACCTAGTGTTTTTTTTTTGTCTGATGTATATATTTAGCATCTGCGCTATTATTTTCTTGTACGGATGATACCATAAATTTTCGGTGAATTATTGCAATTTGGAATTAACACCAATCTTAGGGTTTTAGTCTATGTTAAGCTATGCGAATTTAAGCCATTAACTTGGACTTGGATTCTTTGCCTGTTATGGTTATTGGGAGTTCTGAAAGATTCCGCCATAAAGTTCTTGGGCCGTGAAGAACTTACATTTCTCAGAAACGTTCTACCTTCACTGATTTTAACTTATTGAGTCAGGCGAATCCCAGAAGAAGACCGTTACCTGATTACATAAAAAAAGTTCAGAGGGATATTAATCCTAATATGAGAGGCGTTCTGGTAGATTGGTTGGTGGAAGTTGCAGAGGAATACAATCTTGTTTCAGACACTCTTTATCTCACCGTTGCTTATATCGACAAATATCTATCTTTAAATGTTCTCAGTAGGCACAAGCTGCAGTTACTGGGTGTTTCTTCAATGCTAATTGCCTCGTGAGTGATTAAATACTTTACATTCCTTTAATTTGGGATAATTTTATGTGTCGTCGTCATCATCGTCTCCACGTCTTATAGCATACGTTTTTTTTTTTTTTTGTTTTGTTTGTGCCCCTAGAAAATATGAGGAGATCAAGCCTCCTGAGGTGGAAGAGTTTTGTTACATTACGGACAACACATACACCAAGGAAGAGGTGATTTTCGGCTTTCATTCTGCTTCTCATACTCCACTTTACTTTCGTCTTTATTAACTCCTAACTGCCTTATTGATTCCAAAGGTTGTGACCATGGAGGCTGAAATACTCAAGTCTTTGAAATATGAAATGGGATACCCTACAGTCAAGACATTTCTAAGGCATGAATGCTTGACCGATCTCTTGTTTCCTATTCTTTTGAATAATATTTTCTCAGTTGTACAACTGCTCATCATAAAATTTTTGCTGTGTTTGCAGAAGATTCTGTACAGTTGCTCTGGAGAATTATGAGGTAGGACTGCCTGTCATTTACACAATTCCACACCTTGTCACTGTTGTGCATACCATGTATGGTAAGCTCAGAATCGTAACATTCCTTTTTAATTGACACAGGCTTCTGAACTCCAGTTTGAATTCCTTACCTACTATCTCGCCGAGCTCAGTTTGTTGGATTATAGTTGTGTAAAGTTCTTGCCTTCTTTGGTGGCTGCTTCTGTTGTATTTCTTGCTAGATTTATGTTAAGCCCAAAGACTCATCCTTGGGTAATGACTCAGTCTTGTAGCTTTGCCTTGTAACATTAACTTCGATTATGGAGTCAATTATTGATATAATTTTTTCACAGAACTCCGCGCTCCATCTACGCTCAGGGTATAAATCATGGGACTTGAAGGACTGTGTATCGGTCATTCATGATTTGTATCTTAGTAGAAGAGGCGGGTCTTTGCTAGCTGTGAGAGATAAATATAAACAGCATAAGGTAAGATTGAACTAATTTCTACCTTCTCTTCCCATCCCCTTTTCTTTTCTTTTTTTTGCCAAACTTCCCATCCCCTTTTCAATGGGCATAAATTACATATATCTTAAACAAATGAATGAAGTGTTGAAGTTTTTCATCCCACTTAACGTGGGGGAGAGTTATTCTGATTCCAGCTGTATTGGTTAATTTGAAAACAGTTCAAATGTGTTGCATCAACGCCTTCTCCTCCAGAGATACCTCTTTGTTATTTTGAAGTTACAGAGACATATCATTAGGTGATTGTGGCTATGACCTAGGTTTCGACTGTTGGCAGAGGCTGAGGAGACAAGTTATAAAGCATCAGAAGACGAGATTTTTTTGAGTATGATGATATTGGATTGGTTACCGTAATGCTAAGCCATTGTGCTAACTGACTTAGATTGTAGTTTGTGAAGCCTTTTGGAGTATTCTTTGGGAGGATTCTATCGGGGTTGGTTTATTTGTGTGTATAGGGGAAAACTATGTACCAATTATCTCCCTTGATCGCTGTTATCGACAACGAATGAAATGTCTTATAATTTAGCATGCAATCAGTGGTCGCTGTTAACTTGTACAGAACACTATCTTCTACTCTTATCTTCTTCCCATGTAGAGAATGATTGGTAGCTTTGTATCTTCCTTGTTTTTCCACTAGCTAGTTTCTTGCAATTCCATTGGCATTTTATGGACTTCATTCAATTGCAGCGTTGCAACTTCACATATTTAGGCCCTGTCACTCTTGATCTTGCTTTGTTGTAGATGAATTATAAATTCATCAATGTAGCCTTGGGGATCAATTCTTCTGGCTAAAAGAAATCTCATTGTTTGGTCAGCAGAATTTGTGTGCGCTTAGAAGTAAAGTGAGAAATTGCCAAAAAATGTTCTTGAAATGTGATATCAGAAATCTTTGGAATACATTTATGGAAGAGCTTGAAGCCCGTGAACGATGGCCGACAGTACATGGTGGATTGCATTGGATTCCAATATAAATGAATAAATAAATAAATTGCTCTTGTCTAGGGTGCATAAGAATTAAAATCTGTCTCTTATCAGTTAATAAAGCTAGTGAATATCCCTTGCAATGGACAGGATATTTAACTGATTCTAAAAATATATAATCCTACACATAACAAGCTATTGGACAAGTAGTAACATTTGATAAAAATAATTGTTGAAAGAGAATTATATTTCCACATAGATGATCATGTTAGTAACTATAGTTACTGAAAAAGATCACAATTTAACTACAGTAATACTAGGTGAGAGCATTCACCGATTTAATGAAAGGAATTATTGTTTTAAGGGGAAAAAACACCAAAGAAACAAGTCTTGTATTCCATTACCTTATACTTTTCTTCAAGATGATCTATTCTGAACTTCTATTGAAATCTCATTAAGGTAATTTAGTGGGATCGAAAGTTTTGATTAAGAGAAGGCAGACCAAGCAGACGAAAAGGACAAGTCTCCACACTCCAATTCATTATTATTAGTAGTCTTGCAAACAACAATTTCAAATTGTTTTCTTGTTGAGAAAAGCCTCGGTGATTTTTAGATAACACATTAATGAAAAAATTAAACAACGCAATACCATGCATAACTAAAGCCAAGTTAATACTATCTTTGATTTTAAATATAAGGCTTAATTGACTATTTTTATAAAAATTAAAGAAAATAAACGAGTTACTTGATAAAATATATAATTACATTCTATATTAATTCATAAGTCAACAAAATTAGTTTGAAAAAAAATTATAATTATAAATACTTTAAAATAATTTAATAACCTTCTTAATCTACTAAAAAAAGTCAACAATGCCTTATATTTGATACAATAGGTAATATCATTAAGAATGACGTCCTAATGCACAAAGCTCTCATCAAGTAGAGTCTGGAGATCATTTTTCCTTTTTTTTATATACTGAAATTTTTAGAAGGGGGTCATGCTTATTCACAATCTAAAGGCAGGGCAAAATCTCTATTGTTTCTAGGTGATACTAATGTCGGGTAGGACGAACCGTCAATTACTCTCATGCGTTAACCTATACACCCTAAAGCTAGGATGCCTTTCCAAGCGCTGCGACTGGAACCACAACTAAGTCGTCTTTTCAAGAATCGAACAACACTCCATTTGTAAGTGTGTCCAACTCCCTCGCTAGTTGAACCCATGGACGATGGGTCCGGAGATAGTTGAACACACACAACCTTACCCTTACAAACAGAAAAACTGCTTTTTTGAACTTGAACCCTTGAACTTACAATCACATCACAACCATCTTTACTGGCCCATCCTTTAAAAATCAATAAGGATCATTGTGGCTAAAAACATGCACCTTGGAACGATACTGATAAGGAATACACGTTGCAGAACAAATAGTTAGAAATTTCAGGCACCGGGTAACTTTCCGCCAGGTACCTCAACCTAGAACAATAGATATGCATATTCAGTCTTCACCACGTACCTAAGCGCTGTGTCCAGCTAACTTCTGGAGGGTGCCCTCTTCCTATTCCATCTTACCTTGCCAGCGGACTGGGCGAGCGCAAGCAGAAAGGCATGGGCCAGGAATGGTAATGTAGCCAGTGGCGCTGTGCAGAAGCTATAAGTAATAATTATAATTATAAAACTATATATAGCTAGGCTTTACATTCGGAAATCCAAGACACAAACAATATTGTTCGAAAAACAAGCAGCAACTTTGTCGCCATCTTTGTTCCAACTGATGTCAAATATCCCACCATTTCCGGTATATGTCTTCACAATTTTCCCCTCCTTCACAGACCATATATACATGCAGCTATCCATGGAACCACTCGCCAAATACTCACCATTTGGGCTGAATGCAACGGAATACACAGGAACCCTGAGTTGAAACAAAGCATGTATCAAATCATCACTATTTGCTCAAAATATTGCATACCCACCTTGAACATTTTCAAGAAAAGAAACAAGTCCTGATTTCTGCTAAACCATCCAATTTCCTATTAATTTGAAGGTGCTCTCAAAAATTAACCCAGGGCTTTGGAGGGGAGGGGAAATTTTTGTAATTTAAAACAATTCAAGAACTGGGGTAATAAATTTTTAACAAAGAAAAGACATAAAATAAAATAAAAAAGAAAAATTAATTAAAAAGTTTTAATCCCACTTCTTTAATTTTTTAAAATTAAACTCATGAAATTTTCCCTCTCCTCACTTTAGAGTTTAACTGATTCTGGCAAAAATGGTGAACTTTGTATCAAATAGAATCTGGCTAAAATTCTCATAGTTTTTTAAAATTAAACCCATATCAAAGATTTTCTTTCGGATTACTTAAATGCCGACCAGTAGTAAATAAGTCTTCTCAACCTGTTCAAACATTTCCATTTCGACTTTGTGTGGAAGATGAATACATAGATGGGCTGAAAAAAATTGAGAGCTCAATTATGTGAAATTTGGCAAGTTTCACGCGTGATAAATACAACAAGCATTCTCCAAATAAAATAAGGTAAAAACAGAACAAATTTTATTCAATTTTGATGCATGAATTAGCATAAATGTATGCATGCTTCCAATCCTAACATATTTACAAGGGCCAGTAGGTGTGTGTTGGAATGTGATCTAATTTACGCACCTATGACCATTCAAGCTGTAGAGCACTTTTCCTAGATCCACATCCCACAACTTTATTGTAGAGTCGAAAGATGCACTGCTCAAAAGGAAATAGTCCCGGCTATAAGATTCAGTTGGCTATTAGAAAACAGAGTATTCACAAGAAACTACTCGTACACACACACACAGCCCTTAATGCCAAGCTCAAGCACTACAATAGAAGCATATCTACCTTGCTAGAACTAATGGCTGGTTGGGGTTGCTTGTACAAGGGCCAGTAGGACTCCACCGAATTGTATATATCTCCTAAAGGACCACAACTTTGTTGAGAAGAGTTTTGAGAGGAAACATGAAAACTATATACCTGCCAACATGTCGGCATACCTTAACGTGTTCCTTCAAATCATGTAAATACTTGTCCTCCTTCAGACTCCATATCTGCATGATAATTTGACTAGTCAATTAAATCCATTAGAATTCTTAAAAGCACAATACCAGGATTACACTTTCCGTGGACATTTTCATAATACCTGGTCACCATGACTTACAAAGAAAGTACTCTCTCTCTCTCTCACACACACACACACAAACACACAAGCACACAATAAAACAACAAGCCTTATCCCACTAGGATACCATCAATGCACACCCATGCAATGTGCTCCAAAAACCTAAACTTATGAAATTATCAATGAAATAAAAAATAATAATCAATTGATATCTCATCTGACAACATTCCACCATCTTTCACCAGATCAGGCTATTTACACTGGTCTCAATTTTTTATAGCGTAAATGTAAGCTCCACTCTAGTGTGTTTGTGATATGACGACTAAGCAGACTGATTTAAATATTTCCTGTTGATTACTTTGGCAGTGTGATCATCTGAGCAAGAAGCCAGAAAAGAGCCTGTTGGATCCCATTTGATAGCATTAACTTCACCCTGAAACAGAGGACATTCGGAATTTCTTATTAAAATTAATGCAGAGAAAGAACATTCCTTATGACCAAGGATAAATACATATCTCAAGATGGAAGGTCATAAGTCATTAAACACAAATTACAAAAACATCATAGTGAACTAAAGGCTGAGGAGATACCTGATGCCCTGAGAAGGTTTTGATTGGCCGATCCTCTCCAATTTTGCACACATATATCATGTTATCAGTGGAACATGTTGCAAATGAAACATTGTTTCGCCAATCTACATCAAGAGTTGGCGCTGAAAAGGATTCATAATAATTATTATTACAAGGGAAGTTATAGGGAAGAAGAGTTTTTTCATCAAAAAACATGCAAATACCAATTTACCAGAGTGAAATTCAAATTGTTGTTTCCATTCCCCAGTTTTTATATCCCATACAATAGCAGTTGTATCAACGCTGCCACTAAGAAGATAATCCCCCTTCTTATTCCATTTCAAAGAAAAGATTGGACCTTTATGCTTGTTCAATGTGCTCTTCAAGTCTCCTAAATAACATCACAAGCAAGACATGAGTCAATAACATAGAGGGAAAAGAATCACAAGATCCAGAGTTAAAAGAAGATAAGCAGTTTATGAAAGACATACATATTTTCAGTAGAATAATATGAAAAATCTTACCATCTTTACACCATATTCTTGCTTGACCATCATAAGAACCAGTTGCAAGTAATGTACCATCCCCCTACATAATAAAAGCATAGTAGAAAGATTTCAGCCAGGGTAGAGAGAGAGAGACAGGCGAAGAGGAGGAATTAACATTCCAAAACAAATGAAGACTAGAATTACCATTGCAAAATACCAAAAAAGTAAAAGTAATTTGTGAGTGCGTAGACCACTATATTGTTAAATATACTTACATTCCAGTCAAGTGTCGTCACATCCTTGCTATTCTCACTAGTTCTTCCTTTAAAGTGCCTTAGCACTGCGACATTTATTGGTTCATCCTGTACACTAGCGTTAATAGGTCCTTCCGTAATTTTCCAGATCCGAGCTGTTGAATCTCCAGAACTAATGTAAATAAAACATTATAACATTTTTGTTAACATGAATATTCCCAAGAAAAGAAATTAAGTAATTATGACAAAAGTGGCACCAATTATTTAGCCACTTCATTGAATTATTTTAATTCAGAACATCTTTTTATGCACCAATTATTTAGCCACTATCATCTAACGTCTTAAACCAAATTTGAGTTATCACTCATAAAGATATAGATGAAGAAAGATAGAGATGAGCACGCCTAGGCGTTGAAGAGAGAAACATGCTTTGCATTCAACACCAAAGTAAATATTATATAGATGAATGAAAAATTTCTATCAACACCTAGTACAAACTCTAGACCAAAATCATCAATGAGTTATAACCAGTTCACAACATCAATTAATGTTGTCATTATCTCAGACCTACAAAACACAAATTTGAGGTCCTGTATAGCTAAAATTATTCTCAAATGTGCACCAAACCGTTAGGAGCTTAATGAGTAGGACACAGTTTAAATTTGATAAATTAGAAAAAATAAAAGGGCAATTATACGAACAGAAAGAAAATTATGTAAATGAACTACTCCATTATTATTCAAAAACAATGATGGAATTGTTTAATTAATGGATGAACACCATTAGTGAGGACGCATATCTGAAAAAGCTGTCTCCTTTATAAATCTTCTTGTACTCACCCAGAAGCAAGAAGCGAGCCTGATGGATTCCATGCACAAGCAAATACCTGTCAGCACTAGAAAGATTTTCAGCATGCCACACAATTTTCTAATTTTTTGGGAGGGGGGGCAGCTAGAAAATGAAATAGATTAGTTCAAACCTCAGAGGTATGACCTTCCAAAACTTTTACATCACAAGTTGGAACCTCAGTAGGCAAAAACATGGAGCTTTGCGAAATGTCCATTGGCTCAAGTCCTATGCCATAAAAAAATTTGAATTCCTTTCCAGGATGCTATCCATAAAAATTTACAGCAAATTATAAACAGGGAAAGAAAACAATTTGTGCATGTTCACCTCCACACGTTCCATTTTCTATATTTTCAGCTACAATCTTATAATCATCCCTCTCCACATCGTTTTGATCCAAATGCTGTACTTCTTTATATTCACCCTTTCCTTGCTCAGCTTCTTTCTCTAGGTTTGTTTTATCAATTTCAAGTTGATTCACCCTTTCCTTGCCCTCTTTGTCCATTTCCTGAGCTTGTTCATTTGCAGTGTCTTGACTGAAATCATTTACCTTTTCATTTGCTTCAAACTTATGTTGACGTAGGTTTTCCCTTTTGGTTTTAACTATATTGTGTAGTTCCTTAGGATCCTTTGTAATAAGGTCAAGAGGTTGTAGAAATGAGACATCGTCATCTATGTCTGCATCACTCTGGATATACCTAACATGTACACCAATCAGCTTAAGGTCCTTAAGCAAATAATCAGTAAGTCATGTGCGACCCAAATATAACAATAAAATTCTTACACCACTCAAGTTCGCCTCCAGCTCAATATATTGAATTCCTTTCTGTATGAATGTTACAAGAGCCCCTGGTGGAACCAAATTTCCATCAATCCTGCTTTTGTCAATCCCTGCCTCGTACCCAAAAGCAAATGCTGAATGCGTAAAACCTAAAACGAGTCGAACATTTGAGAGAGAGCTATAAGTTATTTTTTTTTAAAAAAAAACGCTCGGATGTTAAACCTTACTTGCTATCAAAAGAATTATTTTTTCTAAGCTTGCATATAATGATATGTAAGAATCTAGGAGGGAGCCAACATGACTTAACTTTCACCATAGTAGGCTTAAGTCGTTACATGCATTAAAAAGAATGAAGCAAGAAAAGCTTTCAAAAAACAAAAGAAAAAGTCTCAGGCATATTCACTAAATTGACCGAATCCAGAAACAAGTCCGACAACAGGTTTCTTCAGCAGAGGAGCAATTCTTTGTTTATCTGGAGCCATAGCTATTTATATTTTTTGTCCCTATAATGTTTACACAGTAAGGCAAAGCAAAAGAGTAGGAAAAACTACCGAAGTCTTGGTCATAACTTGAAAGCTATCACATTCTTAGATTATTAAAAACGGATTTAATTCTATATAGAAATAAGAACATCGACCTGATTCGTGAAGGTATCGGAAGACAAGGTAGTTAAGCTCAGCGGAAGTGATTGAGATCATCGTTGTCGATCCCTCACTGGTTGAGGCTATGCCTTTTGTTGCTTGGAAAAGATTCCGAACAGAGGTGAGCACTTGCCGCTTGGGACGGGAAAAGACGGAGAGACAGCGCTATTGGGCTGGGCTCCGGAACAGATAAATTCACAGCCACAAACCAATTGGGTCTGCTCGCGCTTTATATGCGAGCGTATTGGTACGTTAACATATTAACGGTTCACCACTTAAATGTTAAGGACAGACATGTGTAGACCACGAGCACGAGTTGGACCATCTACCTACCTGCTACACGTGATCATTCATTGGGCTCTATTTTATTGACCAGAAAATAAAAAATTGGGCCCTATGCCTCTATTCGGCACCACCCCCTCGATTCCTCTCTCGCTTTTTTTTACCTGATCCCTCTGTCCCTCTTTATTTTTACGTTTTTTCGATTAAATTAAAGAGGATGGTATATTGTTACGCATTGGACCTCAAAACTGGACTACTTACTCCTGAGGCACTGTTTGGTACGCGGCTTAAATTTTGATGGATTGAGAAAAAGATTGAGATAGAGAAAAGGACTGGGATAAGTATTGGAATTGGACAATCAAATTATGTTTAGTAGCAAGTACTATTTAGTAGGAATATTATCATTAATTTTATTTTATAATATAACATAATTTATGAAAGTACAATACTATCCTTATTTAACCCCAAACTTCATAACCCCTTCTTCTTTGCAAGCAATCGTTCCAACATTTGAGGGTTTGATATTATTTTTATATTTTATCTTTTTTATCTAGATTACAATATGATGGATTAATTGTGTAAAAAAATGTAGGAAATCCTATATTTGCATTGGAGGACAAAAAATATTTTGTATT
>JBAGKO010000011.1:8235975-8248292 GCA_037177275.1 Acacia concinna
TTATTTGGTATCCTAAACTAACTTTTAGTGCATCAAACAACCTAAAAAATTACACAAAAATTATTTTAAGATATTAAGTGTCAATAGAAAAATATTTTTTGTGTTGTATGCATTAAAAATTAATTTAAGATATTAAATGCATGAGAAAAATAATTAGACATATTGACAGTTAGACATTGGATGATACTGACATAATATTTTTAGGATGCTAAGGGAATCAAAAAATCATTTTACGGTACTGAAAAGATACTTTAAAAACCTCTCAATGCCATTTGATAAAAACAGAGAAAAAATTGAGATTTGGCAATGTTTCGGTGCCGCATAAAAGAAAAAGAGGTAGCAGAGGCTCTCACCAGACTCCAGTGTCCCTCAAACTTCACTTTTTATATTGTTGTTATATGTGTGTGACAGGTCAAAAAAAAAAATATGTGTGTGGATCTATCAATATTTTAATTCAATAAAAATACAAATATATAATTTGTAAATAATGTATAAACTTTATAACCAAATGTCTCGTAATATTTTATTCGCTAAAGTTATATGCACGTAATAATTTATCATAGAATACTGGCAAAAAAAAAAATTATCATAGAATATAATAAACTACATTTAACTTTAATTTATAAAAACTCTATAATGTTTAAAGGGTATTGTTACTTGCAAGTAGTTGCACCAGGACAACAACTACAAATAAGTACTTAATTTATTTCTAAAATTGCGGGCCAACTCTTAGTATTTGTTTGGAAATTTAATAATAAAAGAAATAAATGACTTATTATTAAGTATGAAGTAAGTATGAAAATTTTTTTTTTTCATATGACGTAATAAGTTATTTATTTCCTTTTTTATTAAGTTCTCAAATAAACCCTTTCAATTTAGCTTGTAAATTTGATCTGCGTGGTCCAGACTCCAGAGACGAAAAGTTCATCCACAAACCATGTCGTGTTATGTACTGCGAATTTATGGCTCTAGAGAGTTGGACGGTGGGTTATCCACGAACAGACCTTGACAAGACACAAATCATCGTGGTGGATATAAGTAAAATAATTTTTTTTAACCCTGCCACTATCCTACAAAGAAAAGTTTTAATTCCACGAGTACATCAAGTACATGCCTTCTAAAAAATATAGAAGACATTAGAAAGTCTTATTTTAGATATTTTAAGAAGTGACCTCCAGAGTTTCAAAAGTTTGATAGATGCTTTTTTTGTGAAAGTAAATGACCTCCAAAGTTTCAAAAGTTTGATAGATGCTTTCTTTGTGAAAGTAAATGATATTTCGTCAAGTCTTATCCAAAGAAGAAGAAGAGAGAAATTAAGATATTATAGTCTTTTTAGGCCGCATTTTCTATTAAAGAAAAAGAAGATATTGAATCCATCTTTGAACAACTATCAAAATAAAATGAACAAAACTAATTATATCTTGCTTGTATCAGAAATTGAGTCTTAAAACTCTTATTCGAACAAGAATTCATGGCTTGTACTATCTTAGGTCCATATTGAATATAGGGCTTTTAAACTTTGAATGCAGCCTCTCGAAAGAGCATCTATTTCCTCCTTTCTTTCATACTCCTTTCTTTCATATGGCACCGTTTGTTAAATCTTAGCTTTCTCTCTTTTTTTTAAATGGTATTGAGTGTTTTAAAGTATTTTTTTAGTATCACTAAAATTTTAAAATATTTTTTTAACATCACTCAATGTTTTAAAATAATTTTTCTCCATTTAACACCCCCAATATATTCTTTCAGTACCACCCTATATCTAACATCTGTCATATTAAAGTATTTTTTTGACTGTTATTTGGTATCCTAAACTAACTTTTAGTGCATCAAACAACCTAAAAAATTACACAAAAATTATTTTAAGATATTAAATGTCAGTAGAAAAATATTTTTTGAGTTGTATGCATTAAAAATTAATTTAAGATATTAAATGCATGAGAAAAATAATTAGACAGATTGATAGTTAGACAATAGATGATACTGACATAATATTTTTAAGATGCTAAGTGAATCAAAAATCATTTTACGGTACTGAAAAAATACTTTAAAAACCTCTCAATGCCATTTGAAAAAACAGAGAAAAAAATTGAGATTTGGCAATGTTCCGGTGCCGCATAAAAGAAAAAGAGGAAGTGAAGGCTCTCACCAGACTCCAACGTCCCTTAAACTTCACTTACTTTTTATATTGTTGTTATATGTATGTGTGACAGGACAAAAAAAAAAGTGTGTGTGGATCTATCAATATTTTAATTCAATAAAAATACAAATATATAATTTCTAAATAATGTATAAACTTTATAACCAAATGTCACGTAATATTTTATTCGCTAAAGTTATATGCACGTAATAATTTATTATAGAATACTGGCAAAAAAAAACAATTTATCATAGAATATAATAAACTACATTTAACTTTAATTTATAAAAACTCTATAATGTTTAAGGGGTATTGTACTATTGTTACTTGCAAGTAGTTGCAACAGGACAACAAATCCAAATAAGTACTTAATTTATTTCCAAAATTGCGGGGCCAACTCTTAGAAAGATCCAATTCGGCTTGTAAATTTGGTCTGCGTGGTCCAGACTCCAGAGAGGAAAAGTTCATCCACAAACCGTGTCGTGTTATGTACTGCGAATTTATGGCTCTGGAGAGGTGGACAGTGGGTTATCCACGAACAGACCTTGACAAGACAGATCATCGTGGTGGATTCACAGAACAATGAGACGGCTGTAGCATAAAGTTGACAATTGGCTTGACAGACTTGAAAGCGCGATTCACTAATTTGCTGTCTTCCGGTCTCTAGAGGCTGTAAATATCTAATGTCCTTCATGCACTTTAACTAGAAGATCTACTACCCACGCCTCCAAAACCAGTCTGAGCTCTCATGGCGTTTGTGAGTTCCTCTGTGCTGTTAATCCTTCTCATTTTGGTTCTACCTTTGCAGTGTTCATCTTCATCCTCCGGCAATGTTTTCTTCCTATCAGTGGATAACCCAGATAACGTCATAAAATCAAGTAACAAAGTGTTTACTGCTGGATTTTATAATGTCGGCGAGAATGCCTTTGTCTTTGCCATCTGGTTCACTGAACCTCTAGGCAAAAACTTGACAGCAATTTGGATGGCAAATCGCGACGAACCAGTCAACGGGATGGGCTCAACGCTTACCCTCCGTGCCTCTGGTAATCTTGTGTTAAATGATGCAGGCCACTTTGATGTTTGGGCCACCAACACCACCTCCATCACCTCTCCAAAATTGGTTCTCAATGATAATGGTAATCTTATTCTAACTGAATCTAACGGTGAAATCCTGTGGCAAAGTTTTGACTATCCAACCGATACACTTGTCCCCGAACAACCTCTCACTAGATTCACAAAGCTCGTTTCGTCAAGAAGTCAAACTAACTACTCTTCTGGTTTTTATAAGTTGTTTTTTGACAATGATAATGTTCTTCGTCTTCTCTACGATGGTCTTGATGTTTCAAGTATCTACTGGCCAGATCCTTGGCTCGTTAGTTGGGAAGCTGGAAGGTCCACATACAATGCAAGTCGCATTGCAATTCTTAATTTATATGGTAATTTTAGTTCAACTGACGTCCTTACTTTCAGGGCATCAGATTATGGCCCTGTGCTTCAGAGAAGATTGACAGTTGATTATGATGGTAACCTTCGAGCCTACGGTCGAAAGAGCTCGGGAGAGAAATGGAGTGTTACATGGCAAGCCCAATCACAACCTTGCAAGATTCATGGCATCTGTGGAGCCAACAGTGTTTGCACTAATGATCCTTATTGTAGTAGAAAATGCTCGTGTCTTCCCGGTTACAAGGTCAAGAATGCAAGTGACTGGTCTCTAGGGTGCGAGCCTGAATTCAGTTTGTCTTGTAGCTCAGCTGAGTCTCGTTTTTTGCATATAAAAAATTCGGAGTTCTATGGCTACGACCAGGGATACTTGCCAAATGTTACCTATAAACATTGCGAGGCTACATGCTTAGACTTGTGTACCTGCAAAGGATTCCAATATACTTGGAATTTTGAAGCTGGCTATTATACTTGTTACCGAAAGACACGTTTGCTCAACGGGTATGTTTCCCCCGGTTTCCGTGGATCAATTTACTTGAGACTACCTAAATCTAGCTCCTTCACTTTTGAAGAATCTCATGCGATGAAGTGTGATCGTGTTAACTCCGTAATGCTTGAAAGATTGTATGGCTTAAGTCCTGGCAGACTTTTAGTGAAGGTGCTTTTTTGGTTAGTACTGGCTATTGGGTCCTTTGAAGTTGTGAGCATCTTTCTAGTCTGGTGTCTAACAAGGACACGAGGAAAATCGGGTACAGATCAGCACAACTATCATCTTGCTGCTCCTGGATTTAGAAACTACAGCTATTCTGAGTTGAAAAAGGCGACGAAAGGGTTCAGTGAAGAGATTGGAAGGGGAGCTGGAGGAATCGTATACAAGGGTGTTCTAACGGATCAACGAGTTGCAGCAATCAAAAGACTAAACGAAGCTAGCCAAGGTGAAAGTGAATTTTTAGCCGAAGTAAACATAATTGGAAGACTGAATCACATGAACCTAATCGACATGTGGGGGTATTGTGCAGAAGGCAAGCACAGGTTGTTAGTGTATGAGTACATGCAGAATGGTTCTCTGGCAGAAAATTTGGTGTCCAGTAGCTCCTCACTCGATTGGAAAAAGCGATACAACATTGCTTTGGGCACGGCCAGAGGTCTAGCATATCTGCATGAAGAATGCTTGGAATGGATTTTGCACTGTGATATAAAGCCTCAAAACATACTTTTGGACTCAGATTATCAACCCAAGGTGTCAGATTTTGGGTTGTCTAAACTAGTGAATAGATATGAAACCAAGGACTCAGGCTTTTCAAGGATTAGGGGAACAAGAGGTTACATGGCACCTGAGTGGGTGTTCAATTTGCCCATCACGTCTAAAGTGGATGTTTATAGTTATGGAATTGTTGTGTTGGAGATGGTAACAGGAAGAGGTCAGGTGGGCTCCCACGTGGTTGAAGGAGTAGAGTCGCATCACAGTAGGCTTGTGACGTGGGTGAGGGAGAAAAAGAATGATAGAGGGAATGGAAAGACGTCGTGGGTGGAACAAATCGTTGATCCTACGATTGAGGGAAATTATGAGATTGGGGAGATGGAGATGCTGGCTAGGGTGGCTTTGGACTGTGTTGAGGAAGATAGAGAAGCAAGACCAGCGATGAGTCAAGTAGTGGAGATGGTTCAAGGTCAAGAAACCGATTCCCCGTGATGATGATCGCAGTAATTTGAACGGTATGATGGTTATAATTTCCTGTCAAACCTCTGTCGCTTTTTTTAAATATAGCAAATAATTAATCCCTCGTTGTGGGGGATTATGTCTACTGATAGGTATGAAATGAAGTGGTTGACTTTGTAGCGGATGTCTGTGCTTGAAAATAATGATGTAATTTTACTAATAGGTTTGTTTAAGTTAATCTTAATCCTGTGGTGATGCATTCCAGTGGAACTAAATTGGCTAAGTAAGCTGTCAAGCTTGCCTATGAGTCCTTTAGCCTCTAAACTCACAAGTACCTTACCCATGGTTGTTTGAGTCTGTTTGGGTAAAAGTGACTTATAAAAAATAATTTTAGAAAAAAGAAAAGTGACTTATTTTTAGATAGAAAATAATAAAAGTGACTTTTTTTTTTTATGGAAGTGTGTTTAGATAGTAAGATTAAAAGTAATTTATGATATTTTTTAAAATAATTTTTTTTATTTTAAAAACCTTTGTTATGTATTTTAAATTTGATAGTTATGTAATATTTGGAGTAAGGTCATTTTTTTCACATGGTCATAGTAAATTTTTAAAAAATTAAAAATAGTAAAATACATAATTAATTATTTATTTTTAATTGGATGAAAAACTTCTAACAAGTTGGTCTCTGATTTTTAATTTATAAGTTATTAGACTTTTGAAACTGCCTATTGATTAATTTTATATTGTAGGTACTTAAATAAATAGTAATAATTCAATAAATAAATTGATGGTTACAGTGATCACTGATCAGTGACAGTGAGCTTAAAAGGAAGAGTGTGTGCTTGTAAATAGGAAAAGCTTCAACGCTCCTATCCGGTGAGAAGTAGCTTTTTGCTGAAAAAAAAAATGATACTTACCCAAACACCTATAATTGCAAAAGCTCTTTCTATTTCACTGATAAATAGCTTTTTAGTTGAAAAAAAAAGTGGGTACCCAAACGCCTCCTTAATCCTTCAAATTTTTATCTCCATAAGCAAAATGAGCCAAAGACAAATAGTTACATTTGTAGCTAGTAGCTACAACTATAATATATAATTAATTATCTTGAATTGTGTGTGTGTATTCAGTTCCAGGGTGGAGAAAATCACAGGGCACGATGTTGGGCGTTTGTTTTTTTCCCTTTTTTGACAATTGAACCTTGGGTGTACGGGTTCTACTGAAAAAATTACGTGTAATTTAAGTGTGATCATTTGGAAGAGGAGGCGAAACTAAAGTGGAGCGACCGACCAAGTGATTTTGAGGGATTAGAGTGAGTGAGTGAGTGAGTGAGTTGAGTGTGTGTGTGTGTTTAACGAACTGACTTGAGTGAACCTGAATGTATGTGTTCAACCAAATGTTTTGAAATAATATTCTGGGCCCTCCCAAATGTGTGTGTGTTGCAGCAATTTGATGAAAGAGATTTGTTTGGTTTCCATTAAAATAAGTAAACAAAGAACACAAACCTTTGAGAATTCAGATAGATGTTGATTTGGCGAGACGACTCTCGGTAAAAACAGCTTGTTTTTTTTTTTTGGTACATAGAATCAGGTGCATATTATTGCTTCTTCAAAACGCAGTCTAAACACTCAGTTAATTTTTTAGAGAATCCTAAAAAAATTTTAAAGAAGCTAATTATTAGTTTAAGATATTAAAATTTATCGTTTTTTTTTAAATTATTTTGTTTGACTTATGGACTAATATATAATATAATAAAATATAATATATAATTTGATTAAATAATATAATTAGCTTTTTAAAGATTTTTTTATGATTCTTCAAAAAAGTCAACAGATCTTATGGAGTATTTCATAGGCTAGTCTATTGGACATGTGCCTTCTCCTTAGAGGTCCAAGCCACCTGTATGTGGTCTAATCAAGATCTGCCCACTTTTCATCTTATTATAAATACATTTTTTGGAATTCAAACAAAAGGGAAAACAGAAAAAATAGTTTTCTTGCTAACCCAAACTCTATCTAGAGAGCTGTGATTACTTGATTAATCTGGTCTGAAAAGGAATATATATGTTATGCATTTATCGTATACATATGATAAAATAATACAATAAAGCGAATCAAATACATACCATATCTTTTTCACAAAAAAATATCATATCGCTTTGATTGAAAAAAAAAATACAATACTTTTTTGTTGTTTATTAAAGTAAAATGCTATAATTATTAATTTTTTATAAAATTACTCAAATGACATGATATAATTAGTGCATGCACGTAAATGTTTAAATTTAAAACGTTATACGTTACTCTAATATGTTGAAATCTATCTTGTTAATCATGACACTCGACTAAACATTATCTCCTTCTCATATTTTTAATTCATATAAAATGTTTCTAAAAGTATTTGGTATAAAAATGGACGTTGAGATTATTCTTTTTCATTCGAATCCAGCAAATCCAACGCATCCAGCAATTTTTGATAGAATCGTCATCATGCATTTTAAACTGAATCAGCCATATATCGAAGTATTGGAATAAAATAATGAATATGCCGACTAAACGATGTTTTTTTTGTCAAAAAAAAAAAAGCTGCCATTATCACTTCATTGCTTAACATAACAGTAAAAATAATCTAAAACTGGATCACGTTGCAATCTATCCGTATTAAATTAAGTAAAATATATAATTCCTAGTGGTCTGAAGAATATAGTCTCCATCTCCATAAAGTTAACTCGGATTTGGTGTATGGCAGCATACGAGGATGCAGCTGTCGTGCGCTTCATTCCAAAGATGATGCCTTCCTTCTTGATGTGGTTACTCCTACTAATCGCTATGGTGGAGTCAGGGGCATTGAGGCCTCTAGTTGAAGCTCAGAAAACCATATTTATACTGGCGGGACAGAGTAACATGGCCGGAAGGGGAGGCGTAGCCAACTGGAGCCTTCCGTGGGACGGGGTGGTGCCGCCGCAGTGCCGTCAGAATCCCTCCATCCTGCGGCTGAGCGCGGGATTAAAGTGGGTGGAGGCGGAGGAGCCGCTGCATAAGGACATAGACGTGACGAAGACGAACGGGGTCGGACCGGGAATGGCATTCGCAAATCTGATCTTGAAGAAGAAACCCGGACTGGGCGTGGTGGGGCTGGTGCCCTGTGCCATAGGAGGCACCAACATTAGCCAGTGGAAACGAGGAAGAGAGCTCTACACTCATATGATGAGGAGAGCTCAGGCGTCGGTGAGAGACGGCGGAAGTATCGGTGCGTTGCTGTGGTATCAAGGCGAATCCGATACTCTCAATCTCGCCGATGCCAGATCCTACGGCTCCAGAATCCGTAAGTTTTTCTCCGACGTTCGGGCTGACCTCCAGTCTCCGTTGCTTCCGATCATCCAGGTCTACTTATTTTTCTTTTATTTTATTTATGTCGTCTTTCCCAGTAACTTCATTCCTTCATTTATTGGTTCTTTTAGTATGGTTAGCAACAAATTTAAAAGTCTTCGGCGTGCCTTTGGATAGCATGAAATTATGGAACTTATAGGTCCACCGGCCTGCTTTATTATTATGGTACTGCAATTTGATAGGGTCCTATTTATAAGACTCAGTTGACTTTTTTATAGAATTATAGAGAAATTCTAAAAAAGCTAATTATATTACTTTAACACATTAAAATTTATCGTTTTTCCTTAAATTATATTGTTTGACTTATGAACTAATATATAATATAATAAAATATGACATGATTAAGTAATGTAATCAACTTTCTTAGGATTTTTCTAAGATTCTCAAAAAAGAGTCAACTAATCTTATAAATATAACCGGTGGGAATATATTATAAAGCGAAAAGAAAGAGACATCCGAACCATTCAGGTGTTGAGAAGAGATATTCAGGCCAACCCCTCCCATTAACAAACTAAAAAATGAGAAAAACAGTAAGGCATAACTTTAAATTAAGATAGACATTCCTTATCTTGCGTGACACTTCAATTTAATTTCACTTGTCGCCACTTGTTTTGCTTCTATTCCACACCATATTTCATATACTATACTGACAGTGAAACTGCGCCCGCCAAGTGTAGACAGTAGACACCCATCCTTAGTCCATACACACCTACTCAAGCTCAAATCTAATGTACGTCAAAATCTTATTTTAATTCTTACGATACAAATACAACTATTTTTTTGTGAACAATTATGATACAACTAGTTGGGTTATCTTATTTTTATACAAAACACACGTCCTTCAAAATATGAATTCCATATAAAATAAATTAAAGCATTGTATTACTATTATTTTTAATACCATGTGATGCATGAAAAGGCACTTAAAACATGTTTGGAAAAAACAAGCACAGGGCAGGTAAGCTGGACGTTCCTAATGTGAAAGCGTGATGTACTAAAGAGACTAATTTGGAACACCAACTTTTGGTTGTATTATTAATGTGGGGGCTACATGTATTTGGCTGGGGTAGTTAGATGATAATGATAACAACCCTAACGGTGGTTTGGTTGATACTTGGCAGGTGGCTTTGGCATCGGGCGAGGGCCCATACGTGGAGACGGTGAGAGAAGCCCAATTAGGGATGGACCTTCTGAACCTGAGAACCGTTGATGCCAAGGGCTCACCCCTTGAGTCTGATGGGCTTCATCTGTTAACCCCAGCCCAAGTCCGTCTTGGTCACATGATGGCCGAGACATTCCTTCACTTCCTGCCCGCTCCTTTGCACGCTCAAGTTCCATTGCCCAACATTGCTCCTCCTCAGAGCCTTCCTAATTTTGCCGCTGCCTTTTTAGTTTTGTTCTTCTTCTCATTATTCTTGTAGTGCTTCCCCCTCCTTTTTTTTCTTATATTTTCTTACTTATTGTCCAATTATACGACAATATATACTACGTCAATAAAAAATTAAGCTGACAAACGTCTCTTTTTTAGTAAAACAAAAACGAAATCGTTCTTTACTTGCTACTTTTTATACCATGCGACAATATATTCGGTCGGGGTACGTATATTAAACTTAATGACTTATATGTCCTTAAAATGCGCGCGCGTGTAAGTTGTGTGCGCAATAAATGAGTAAGGGGCGCATTTGGGATTAGAGTGGTGGGAGATTAGGTCCCTGGTGGTTGAAACAAGGGCAGCCACATTGAGGGAATATGGTAAAGGCAGTGAGGCTGAAGGAGAAGTGTGATGGATCATTGTCAGCAGAGGGGGCCGTTGGGATTACATAATGAGGAGGAGAGTCATATATTAGAAATATAATTAATTTAGGACCACATGGCCATTTGTTTATAAGGCGTCGTGTCGGATATATATGTAAGGTCCCGGCGAGTGCATCAGAATTCAGAAGCAGAGGGGAAAAGCAGGACTCACTTTTGTTCAAGTCCTTGTCCATATCCATAGATCCAGATTCCTCAGTCACTGGACCTGACTTATATTATATAGGTAGTTCTCACTTGCATCCCAGAATGGCTGTATATTATTATTCCCTTCAATCTTAAATATAAGACTAGTTGAATTTGTTTAGAGAAATTAAATATAGTAATTAAATTAATTAAGAGAAGTTATAATTAAAGAAAATTACAAATCCAAGAATTAATATAGTGTCTAATTATAGTTAAAGGAATATTAACAGGGATAGTTTAAAAAAAAGCATTGAATTAAAAACCGGACCGGTCAGTTCAAACCTAAAACCGGTGAACCGGCCACATGTCTAGTCCGGTTCAATGTTTTTAGCAGAATTGGATCAGACCGATCTGACTTAGTTTGACCCGGTGTAAACCAGTCAACCCGGGGGTGAATCGAACCGGTCCGGTGATGAACCAGTTCACCCATTCTTTTGTTAAAAAAAATTATTCCTTTTATAATTCATATTAATAAGCCTAAAATTTTGACTTCCCACCGGTTTAACCCCGGTTTAGTTATCTGGTTTGACCCACTGACCCTTGACTTAGTGTCTCAACCAGTTCAATGACCGGTTCGATTTTTAATAACTTAGAAAAAAGTGGTTAAATATGGGAGATAAAGTGGATATGAATATTATATTTAACATCAAATCAAAATTTTAACTGAATTTTATAATTAGGATCAGAGGAATATTAACCCTGTATTAGCACATCATGTTGTATGCAGTATTCCAAACAAACTGGTCCCCGGCAGCAAGCTGAGTTGCAAGTTCCTAATTCTTAAAAAAATAATAATTATAATATTCTTAGAATCTCAGTATCGTTTTTGTGTTTCTAGGTTAACAAGCATTAAGCATCAATTTCCTTTTCTACAAGCAAGGCATTCATATATTAGACACAGGATTTAGGAACACATTGGCTCTTTTCGCATCGCACAGGGTAAGGCCCCGGGGAGATGTGGAACTTATTGCCATGAAGAATAATTACACATTAACCCTCTATCTTCAGATCTAAATGTATATATTGGAATTCTGCTCCAAATATACGGCCCCCTAAGATTATATTTCTCAACATTAATTCTATTCACAGAATAATGGCTTAACTTTGAGATGGCTTCCGTTTTCTTAAAAAAAATTACATAATGGTTTTTTTATCTTAAAAAAAATGACTTTCATTAAATTTAATACTATAAATTTGGTCTTTTAATTAAGATTGGAGGTGCTATTATACATTTGAGGTGAAATTATGAATGGAAAAGTTCACATGGGCGTTTGACGTAGGGCCTGTCTAAGCAAAGTGGTCTACAGTGTTTGTGAGCGTTGCCTTCAAAAAAAAGTAGCTTTATGATTTTAGGTGTTTGCTAAGAGCTTATGATAATAAATTACTTATTAAAATAAGTAACTTATTTTTATAAATTAGAAAAAATGGCTATGAAAATAAGTCACTTTTTTTACTCTCAATCCAAACTAAGATACAAAATATTGGACCGGGTAATGAACTGGTCACAGTATGGGTTCAGAGTTCAAAAGGTGCAACTGGGTCGGACCGGGGGTTGAACTGGTCACATTAAAATATTATAATTTAATTGATAATAATAAAATAACCTATATATAGATATAAAAATTAAAGAAACATATAAGTATAATTTATAATAATAAAATAAGTGACAATATATTGATATATTTTTAAAATTTCA
>JBAGKO010000011.1:8280345-8290538 GCA_037177275.1 Acacia concinna
TGGGCTTAAAGTTGGTAAAATTGGAGCAGATATTGTGGGCCTAGCCCATTTCATTGAATTGGACTCTCCAATTTTTCAGCCAGCGGCCTTTGGACTCAAGTTTTAATCAACGCCCATAAAGGTTGTATTTGTAAACCTTATGACATTCGATTTTTGGTAAAAATTGAAAAAACCAAACTAAAATTATAAAATATTTAAAACAGAACTGAAACTAAAAATGGAAGATAATCAAATTGACCAATTTTTTTATTTATTATCCACAAAATAATATATATAAATACATTTTTTAAAAAAATTATTTTTATCTTTAATATTATATTTAGGGGAGGAAATTTTATAAAATTAATCAATTAATATAATTCAAAATATACATTTATTTAATTAAAAAAATTCATCCATTAAATATTATATATTAAATATAATTATTTATATATATTTCAGATTTTTCGGTTTTAACCAAAATATTTTATCTAAGTTTTAGAAAAATAAAAATAAAAATTTTATCGAATATCGAATTAACCAAACTGATATTGATTTGGTTTAAGTCAGTCTTCAGTTTTGATTCAATTTGGCTCACCCTTAATGCCCATCTCAAGAATTGACCTCATATTAAATAACGACTTTAAAAAAACAGGTAGGTGATGGGTATTATAACATTCATTTAGTGTTGTTTAACATTAAAGAAAACATGGTCGCCGACATCATGGTCACTATTGTTTGCAACTGTTATGATAGCTACATGCTATTGCTACAGGATAACCATGGACTCCAACTTGCATTAGATCAAATTTTGTTCACATCTTGTTGTAGATTCAGAGTGTGATTGGGAGACAGGTTGGGTCACCGATTTTGATATGTTTTCAATCACCTATCACCACAATTGAATTTATGAGTAAAAATAACTTTTTTTTGTATAAATAACTTTTTTTTGTATAAATAACTTTTTAGAGCTTCTGTCACCGATTGGATAGATGAAAAGCCAAAAAAAAAATCATTTAATTTACTCTATTCAATTTTAATTATAAAATTTAATTAATTTATAGATTATAAATTATTTTTTTCATAAGTAAAAATAAATATTGTTTGGGTCTCTAATTTAGAGTCCAAATCGTGGATTTTCCCACCAAATCAGACCTTTCCCTTAAAAGAAAAAAAATAGTGCATGTTTGGTATGTCCTTTTGTCAAATTGGGCACCCATAAGCAACAATTTGATGCTTAATGCTCTTTTGCATTGTGTGGGTTGAGAAGTAAAAAATTTAATTTTTAATTTCCTGTTATAGTTTACTTCATCTTTCTAATTATAAAATTCTGTTGATTTTTTTGAACAATCCTAAAAAAGTTAATTATGTTTTAAATTTATCATTTTTCTTTAAATTATTTTATTTGACTTATGAATTAATATATAATATGATAAAATATAAAATATGATATACTTAAGTAACTTATTTTACTTACTTGACTTCTCTAAAAAAAATCAATTAGGTCTTATAATTAGGAGTGAATGTAATATAAATATCACAATATATTTACATGTAATATATATTCCATTCGATTCTAATTATAACACCTAATTAAATTTTTTGGAGAATTTTAAGAAATCATTTAATCATGTTATTAATTATATGCTTTTTAGCTTTTTATTTTTACTTTTTTAAAATTTTATTTTCATTTTTATGTTATAATTTTTAAATATCACAATATGTGTGTGTGTAATGCGTGTATAATAAAATTCATGTCATTTTCAGTAATTTTTCATTAAAAGTTGCCTTTAAACATTTCAACTAAATAAATTTTATTTTTATATTCATAACTTACAATAACTTCTGTTGTCGCTATTCTAAAGACAAATTAGATTGCTTAATCTTGCTTTTATAAAAGTATGGTTGTAAATAAGTTATTTTTCCTACCGTTGTTTTTAACACACCATAAGTTGCTTATTTCAACTATTGCTTTTATTTTATTTTATTTTATTTTGAAATTTAATTTTTTGTTTTTCTTTGATAACTTACCCCTCCTATTATAATTATATGACCTAATTTATTTTTTGATGAATTTTAAAAAAATTAATTATATTATTTTTAAGCATTAAAATTTATTTTTTTTTGTCAAATTTTAATCAATGAACTAATATATAAAATAATAAAATATAATATATGAGTAATTTATAAGTTATTTCTCATCAAAAGCTGCTTTTAGACATATCAATTAAATAAGTTTTACTTTTACTTAAATGATTTATAAATAACTTATGTTATTACTATTTTAAACATAAATCACATTATATAATATGATTTTTACTCTATTTTATTTTTATAAAAATATAATTACAAATATTGAAACAAATCACCTTTATTGCCCGTTATTCCAAACATACATCTGTCTTTCAATCTTCCTTATAGTCACCATGCAAGTCGAGACTAGTACGCATGAGTTAATGCGCAGAAGATTTCAGAAAGGAAAAATAAATAAATAAATAAATACTCTATAAATATTAGAAAAATGACTTAAATTTAATAAATGACAAATGATGGGGCTCTAACCAAAAGTTAACAGAGAATGACTAAAATTGAGCAGATAATGAATAAAACAAAATTACTAAAACTTAACCGATAATAATGAAAATTGATTAATTTTTTTCCCTCATTTAATATTTATTAAATTTGAGTCATTTTTAAAATTTTTTTTATACTTATAGAGGATTTATTTATATTTTTCCCTTTCAAAATGTGTGAACTTCTATTTGTGAGGTCAATGGATGGAGGAAGGGTTGATTTGAAAGTTCAACGTTCAAGGCTTATCCAACCTGCGTTGCGTGCTCGTGTTGTGTTTCAAATTTTCTGCTCGTAGAATGGCTTATTGTAATATAGTGAGTGACGTGTCTGCACGGAGGAGCAGACCAACTATATAAATACTTTCTTAAATCTTAATTATAAAATTTAATTTATTTGTTAAAAAATTTAATTAAATTAATTTAAAATATTAAATGTATTATTTTTAAAATTAATTTACAATATTATAAAATACAACGTATAATATAATTAAATAATTTATTTTATTTACTTAACATAAAAAAAATCTATTAAATATTTTATAATTAAAGCCATAGTATTGAGTACCATTTAACAGCTTCCTTATCTTTTTCGCGACCTAAATTTTCTCATACTCCGTACTTACTCACCAGAAGAAAAATCTCATATTTAATTAAAAATTGAAAATAAAAAGATAACTCGCCAATGTGAGGAGTGGCCACAGTAGTCTTGCGAGCTGTTCCGCACCGGATAAAACTTTTTTGAAAAATTTTAAGACCGACGAAAGCTAGACAGAGTCCAGAAAGGCGGAATGAAATCTACCTTCATGTCCGTCTTGGAAATTTTGGAACACCCACTTCGCGACGTGCTAACCTCTGCCATTCCCTCCCCCGAGCTCCGCTGAGACTGTGGCTGCCCATCTCGAGTGCCTTTTCCAAAAATCGCCGTGGATGGGCCAGGCAGCATCCACGTCCGCTATTGCGTGCCGTCGCCAAAATTCCCACAGTTCCCGCTCCAAGACCAGACCAACGGCCCTGGTTTCTCCGATGCTCGCCGATGACTGCGACGATTCACGTCATGAGGCCGTCGACTCCGTCCCTGATTTCATCTCTGATCTTCCCGATGAGTGCTTGGCTTGCATTTTTCAGTCGCTTAGCTCCGCAGACCGCAACCGCTGCTCTCTGGTATGCCGGCGGTGGCACAGGATAGAGGGACAGAGTCGTCACCGTCTCTCCCTTAACGCGCCATCGGATCTTCTTCCGGTTGTTCCTTCACTCTTCTCTCGTTTCGATTCCGTCACGAAGCTGGCTTTGAAATGCGACCGTAGATCTGTGAGCATTGGAGACGAGGCGCTTCTCCTCATTTCTGAACGATGCCCTAACCTGACTCGCTTAAAACTCCGTGCCTGTCGCGAACTTTCGGATGCCGGTATGGGGGCCTTTGCCAAGAACTGCAAGGGTTTGAAGAAGTTATCCTGTGGATCTTGCACTTTCGGATCCAAAGGGATGAACGCAGTACTCGATTATTGTCCAGCTCTCGAAGAGTTATCAGTGAAGCGTCTCCGTGGAATTACTGATGCAGCTGCTGCTGAGCCAATTGGACCCGGTGTCGCAGCGTCATCCCTCAAAACTATTTGCTTAAAGGAGCTTTACAATGGGCAGTGTTTTGGGTCCCTTATTCTCGGTTCAAAGAATCTACGGACTTTGAAGCTTTTCAGGTGCTCTGGTGATTGGGATAAGCTTTTTCAACTCTTGGCGGACGGAGTGCCAAGCATGGTCGAAGTCCACCTCGAGAGGCTCCAGATTAGCGATAAAGGCCTGGTGGCAATCTCGAACTGTTCGAATCTAGAAATTTTGCATCTTGTCAAGACCCCTGAGTGCACAGATTTAGGGCTTGCTGCCATTGCTGATCGGTGTAAGCTACTACGCAAACTTCATATTGATGGATGGAAGGCGAATCGTATAGGCGATGTAGGTTTGATGGGAGTTGCTAGATGTTGCCCTAATCTTCAAGAACTGGTCCTTATTGGTGTTAATCCCACTAAAGCGAGCTTGGAAACGCTGGCATCCAATTGTCATAATCTAGAGAGACTGGCGCTATGTGGAAGTGATACAGTTGGTGATGGTGAGATATCGTGCATTGCTGCGAAATGCATGGCCCTGAAGAAACTTTGTATTAAGAGCTGCCCCGTCTCTGATCATGGCATGGAAGCACTAGCTGGTGGATGCCCTAATTTAGTGAAAGTTAAGGTTAAGAAATGCAAGGGTGTAACACTTGAAGGTGCAGATGGGTTGAGGTTAAGTAGGGCATCACTTGCTGTAAATTTAGATACTGGTGAAACTGAACATCAGGATGCTAGTGATGGTGCAGTGCAGGATAATGGCGCAGAACTTCCATCAATTCCCAGTCAAGCAGCAGCATCGGCCACTATTGCATCAAGCAGTTCTGGTCGATCTACTTCATTCAAGTCAAGGTTAGGACTTTTGTCTGGGAAGAGTTTAGTGGCTTGCACTCTAAGAAGGTGGGCAACTGGCAATAACAGTTCCCGACATGTTTAAAGGCCGAAACTTGAATACTATGCCAAAGCAAAAGCGATCCCAGCCTTTGTTCAATTTCATCGTGTTGTATCACTTGATTTTCTCTTTCGTTATATTTAAATTTTAAATCATGCTGTGTGCTGTTGATTGTTTTTTGAGTTAAATGTCCACAGCTGGAAGGGACAATCACATTTTTTACCCCAAAATTTCTTCGGTGGCTCGTGCCGCCCAAGGATAGTGCAACTTATCAATTAGATAGATGGGAAGTTGCACCTCACCCTCTGTTATGGAGGCTGAGGCTGTCAATGTCTTAAAATGTTACATTACTACAATTTGTTAAATGTTTTGTATCTAATGTGAGAAGATATACTTTTTGCTATGGTTTTTTCACAAGTGAGAAGAATTATTGGTAAAAAATAATCTCTTGCTGTCGCGGTGCTCCAGCAATAATGTGGGCATCTGCTTGAGTTATTTTTCTTTGGAATAGTTTGTTTTAGTTTCTTCTTTTGGTCCAGATTTATTCGGTTAATTTTCAATGCAATTGATATCATGTACGATAATAGACTGTTTTGCACGAGTATGGCATGACTTACCTTCCCCAGCTGAATGTGGCATTTATTAGAATCGATGTTCAATTGGAAAGATAAATAGCTATATCAGGACTGCCATTATTGTTTGAGACAGATAACCTACCTTTCGTTTCTATTTATTTTATTGGCCTAAAACCTACCTTCCTCCTTGGTTGCCCCATTTAATTCTATGACGTTCTTGGTGCAAAATAGAGTCACTGTATTTGGGACTGAATATTTGGAGGAATAGATCCTACACCATGATTCATGCATAAGGTCTAGGTACTTTCAGATGTGACTCGAATTTAATGATGCGATTGCAATTCCAAATTTTATTACTTACTTTCTAGCTATATTTGTGAATGGGGGCCTATTAACCTATGGCAACTTTACTTCATGACCAATTTAATATCTGTAGTTTCCTAGTTCTTGGTATGCAACACTTGAAATCTTACGATCGCAGGTTATTGGTTTCGTTAATATCAAGTTAACTTCGTTCGAAATGTTCTGTAGTGATCAAATGCTCTTGTTCATTTGTCTCAGATTTTATATTTTTCAGCCTAGTACTATCTTCATTGTGATGAGCTCATCCTGAACATGCCCGTAATTTCCTTGCTTGATCCTCAGTTCTCACCTACCCGATCCTTGTTGGGATGGCGCGGATGCCTCCAAACTTCGCAATTGTGATTGTCATGTTGTTAAGCAGGCCAATTACGTCGGTGAGCTTGCATTATTAAGCATTCATTTTGACGTGGCTTCCATTTAGCATTAATCTGGTTCGTGATCAACCTACTTGAGAGTTGAAATATGAGATTTGATGGGCACTTGAAATGGATGCCAATTCTTTCTGTCAAAGCCAACATTAAGAGTACATATTCCGCTACTGTTATTAGTGACGTGCTACTGGGGCATTGGGCAGTCTCTCCATATTTTATGCAAATACAAGAGAAAAATCATGCATCTGGTTATATCATCGAAAGAGTATATCTTATTGAAAAAAGCTAATAGCACAAATTTAGTTATGTTTTTTTTTTTTTTGCCAAAGACAAATTTAGTTATCTACTTCTATCAAAATCATAGTTTTAGGCGACAGCCATCAAGGTCTTTAGAGTGGCTCATTTTATTCACTGGCAAAAGGAAAAAAGAAAGGTGTAGGTCATTTTATTATGAAAAAAACAAATACGATGACTGGAACTAAGATCATCAATTATGATGAAGGAGACTCTAAAAACCTAATTCATTCTTTTAAGTTATTGCCTGATAAACAGTATTGTACAATCAAGACAATAGAATCGAAAGCAGTCTCTTTGAAACCAAAATAAAATAGAGTCACAGCCTGCCCATTAGCTGTTGAAACTTGAAAGTTAAGAACTCGGCATGAAATAATAAAGAATCTGGCATATCTCTTCTACTTCGTCTTCTTGTCTTCGCCAGCTCGAGGTTTCTGGTATATCACTATCTGACTTAAGATGGCAAAATTTGTTGCAACGCCAAGTGCAGAGCCAAGTACGACTTCAGAAGAATTAAGGAATCGGTCATAATTATCTCAGATAATTAAAAAAAAATACAAGCAGCAACACTTTTGCACCTCACGAAAATAAAAAGGCAGTTATTTCAGTATGCATTACGGCTAAAGAATAGAATAGGAGGAGGTAAATTGGGAGGGAGAATGCAATTTTTAAAATTCAGTAAACTAAAGAATGAGGCTTGAATAGACACAAATCTAATAAATTTGTTTCATTGGAGACATCAGACTTGGTAGAAACCACCATACTCCACAAGGCCTAGTTTCCAAAAAAATGTTCAATTTAATTAGCAAAATATAGTATAAAAATGAAAATGGTTGGCCAGAAAGGAAACTACAAAATTGACATGCAGTGAATTAGAAAGAGAGCTTTTGCCACGGGCTAGTTGGAAACATCAGACAAGACAGTAAAATAACGAACAATATTTAGACGAACAAATACAGAAGTTACATGTGATGAAACCTATTTCACCTCACTACCATCAACACCAAAAAACTTATCTCACATGCATTGAAGATGACAAAAAGGAAAGAACATGAAGACTATGACAATTAGGAAGCAAGGATACCACTAGTTGGCGCATTTTCCTGCAAGCTGGTAAAAACTCGAACTGCAACAAAAAGGGATAATAACATTAATTTGCATACAACCAAGAAGCAAATCAAATCCCATAATGATCATACAGTCTTACCCATTGAACCTCCAAAATTCATGAATAATGTTAAGAAACTGAGTTCCCCAGTACTCTTGCTCTGCAAAAAAATATTTCACGCAAAAAAAATCGGAACATTATTTTTTAAAAAAACAAGTACATATCATATAAAGCATAGCATAAACACTTCAGTAGTGTTCAAAGAATGCTAGCCATTAATAAAATCATGACTCTTGAGTAGTAAGAAATTGGCCCAAAAAAAACTGCAAAACTTGCAAACTGATAGTACAAATAGAAGACAGTGGCATCCAGAAAATAAAACTTTCAATTAGGAAGTTACATGTATTACAGATAACTGGACAATGAAGGCATTCATTTTAAAAAAATAAAACAAACAAATGAATAAATAGTCATTAAAACTGCAGAGAACCAAGTGTTGTCAGATTATATAAATATTACAACTGATTTAATTACTTTTATGGAAACTAGGCTTCAATTTAGGGCTCCACTTACAGAAAAGTTTTTCCATATTTGCGGGATCCTCGCAAAGAGAAAAATTGCATGCTGAGATGCCTGCAACAGATAAAATCATATCCACATTAGGAGATATGGGCATAAAAAAATGAAAACAGAAGTAGAGAACTATACAATACATAAGCACATGACTTTAAAGTGAGAAAATTTCCAGTGCACAAGTGTTTACTACTCACATACAGAGCTTCAAAGAGAAGAGGATTAATTTGACCAGCCAAGATAGTGGGTGCTACAGCACAATATCTGAAAACCACGTATCAAGGATGAAGTTGAGCGTATTCATTTAACTTGCAGAATGAGCAGATAAAAACTTGGTGCCTCTGCAGGCAAGTAGGATACAGTAACGCCCGGATCCATGTTTTGGTACCCACAGGTTGAGAAAAGTAGTAGATTATGGCAACCAAAATTAAAGCTGTATCAGACAAGAACAGGAATAAGCATGTCAGATTCCATTGACAATGTCAAAGCACAAGCAAGCAAGTCCTAACAAAGCAAAGCGTTCCAAATATACACGCTGTGCATGTTGTAATTAATGACAAGAACTCAAAATATAGTATAGCATTCTATGCTAACACCAGAACCGCCTCTAAGATTTCATGATAACACAAGAACTCAAAATATAGTATAGCATTGTTTAGGTGATATAATATAGTAATGCGCACGATCAATGGAAGTGTGGGTTAAAAGAAACAACTTGGATAAAATTGAAGAAAATGCTAGTGCACCTTGGATTAAAAGAAACAATAGTTCCCCATAAGCTGAAAACGGAAGCCCTTTGTGAAGACAGTAAGCTAGTGCAATGGTATAGCCGACAACTTCGAGCTCAAAAGATATCATGCTAAGGCCTCTGACACTTTTATGATTCAGAATTTTTAAGATCTGCAGTTCATAAGATTAACATAACAATATTGAAGATGGTTTGAAATCTTGCCTGGAAAAACTAACCTTGTTCACGCAATTCTTAGTGGCAACATCTAATGACCACCGCGACAGCGCCAAGATCAATATTTTCAACAAATAAGGACAAAGATACACTAATGCGATGAATTAAATAATTGCACGGTGCAGTAATTTGAAACAGACACAAGCACTATGCCGCTAATGATATATCGCAATACTAATTACTGAAACAGAGTCAACAACGCTGTTAGCATGGTCGCGGAATCGTAATTGGAAGTTATGGGCAAATATCACCGGGGGAACTTGGTAAGAATGTGGGTTCTAGGGTTCCTGATCACCATGAAAATAGAAGAGTGAGAAGACTATAAAAAGACGGGCGTACCTGGGGAAGTTTGACAGTAGTGGAAGCGGCGACGATGGCATAGCCGAGGAGCTTGGAAATAAGAGGTAGCAAGCAGTCCTTGTCGGGAAAGTGGCCATTGCGAAGAGATCCCACAGCACAGGTCGCATCAATTCCCAGATAATCCATACTCTCGACAGCAATTCCCCCAAACAACCTAACGCTATGGCACCCGCTTTTCCCCGCGAATTGCTTCGGACTCCTGTGATTAGAGTCTCAAATATCTACCCAGGAAAGTCAAAATTCATTTGCTGAGAAGATTCGGAGCAAAAAATTAAGGGAAGATTTGGAGGAAAAAATTAAGGGAAAATTGCGTTTTACTTTAGACCAACAAAATATACAATAATATGGTTATATGAATTCTTGTATTTAATTGGGAAAATTGCGTTTTGGTCCCGTTCAACGAAATATATGACAATATGGTCCCGTGAATTTCCGTATTTGCAAAAAAGTCCCGTGAGACTTTTTTACAATTAATTTCATATGTCAAATGTCTGTTTTGCCCCTGAATTCATTATGTAAAAAAAAAAAGAGGACAGAGAAAAA
>JBAGKO010000011.1:8327214-8339492 GCA_037177275.1 Acacia concinna
CCATTAAAGCTATTAGCCAAAAAAGGAGTCATTAACTTCACCAGTTA
Source organism: Acacia concinna (assembly GCA_037177275.1). NCBI lineage: Eukaryota > Viridiplantae > Streptophyta > Magnoliopsida > Fabales > Fabaceae > Acacia > Acacia concinna. The sequence goes on from JBAGKO010000011.1 coordinate 8,327,262, forward strand.
CTTATTGACCAAGAAAAACATTATTAAATCTCATTAACTTTTTTAAATTCAACAATTTTCTAACTCTCCCTCTACTTAATATATATAACATCAAATAAAAGTAAAGTCAATACATTAATAAATAGATGGTAAAATTATACAGTAACATAAAATCTTTAATGAAGTGTCTTATAAATAAAATAAGAAAAACCTTCTCTCTTTATTTTATATATAGAACTAGAGGGTAATTTAATTTAGTGTATCAATGTATCATAACCATACAAAACTCATCTCAATTTTCTATTCATAGATGATGAATTGTGTGATCATTTTGAATTTCATGCAATACACGAAAATATGTATAACCATTTATAAGATAAAAACAAAATAGTCTCAATTTTTTTCCCACAATTAACCAAACAAAAGAAAAAATCTTGCCAAGCTTTCGAATGTAAACACCAAAATTAAGTGAACACAGCGGCAAAGTGACACGACAGCGACAACCATTGAGGGATTGGCTATGTGGCCTCATCAGCATAACATTTCAACATATTTAAGAGAGGAAAAACACTGGAATGCAGAATCATTTGACCATTCCCTTGTTCGTTATCTGAATGCTATAATTTCGAAGGAAGGAGAAGACCCAGAATTGTCCTCGTGTCGCAGCCGCCTTCACTGTTTTACCCATTACATTCCCCAGGTAGGTTCATTGTCGACAAAAGTGGTGGATTTCGTCTGGATCTATTGCGGATTATATCCATGTGATTCGTGCTATTAGTATCTTCTAAGTTCCCCCACCCAGATCCCAAAATTCTTAACCTTATTGTTTTTTAAGCATACATCGCTCTAAATATAAACTCGGGTGATTATCGTGAACATCCGTAATGTTACGTTTTCGGATATGCTGGAATTGAGATAAATGGATATGAATTGAATTGGGGTAGTTTAAAATTTGCGTAAGGAAAGGGGCCTCGAGTTTTACGGAGACAAAATTAATATCGATGAATGTGGATGGCTCTTGGCTGGCCGCTATCTGGCCTTGGATTTGCAGAATGCTGGTTCTATACACATATTGCTCTCGTTTTTGAAGGTATTACTTTGATGCGCCAGTGAAGATGTGGACTCGTGGAGGAGCTTATGTGCCGTTATGCCATGCGCGGTTTTTGTAGATTTTGGGGCTGTTCTCTTTGTCCACTCAGACCCTTCTTAGATGTGGTTCCCAAACGAACTCAAATTTTCACCTGGATATATGAAGTTCTATCTGACTGGACTTCATTTCCTTTTTGAGAACCAAGAGGTCATTTTGATTTGAAATGCTCTGGGTATCAGATTCGTGTAGTTGTGCTTTTCAGCTATTAAAAAAATTCGTATCACTTCACCTGCAAAATATGCTGTATTTTAAACCTATGTTTTTTGAAGACATAGTGGCTATGCTTTATGCCCAATTCCTCATTTTTTTTTTTTTGGGGAGCAAAATGCTGAAATCCTCATCTGTTTAATCTTTATACTGCTGCATTTGTGATTGTTTAGCGTGTTTATAATCAACTAATAGATTTGTAATTGTATTGGTTTATGCAGCATATATTTACAGTATCCATCAAGTACTGTGCTTTGAGTGTCTGGTAGCAGGATACACTGTCAAATCTAAGAAAGACGTTTAAGGCTTCCTTCAATATTTGAAAAATGGAGAATAAGATGGCCTCATCGGTCGTAAATTTTTTGAACACTACATTAGATTGGATGACATTGGCTTTAGACGCTCCTTCTGCACGAGCTGTAGTTTTTGGTTTTCATATTAGCGGTAATCTTTTATATCCTTGAGTGAAACATGTTCGCCTCATGGATGAACTCTATATGATCAATTGATTTACCTTTATCACTATCTTCTCTTTGAAGGACATATATTCGTGGAAGTTCTTCTTGGGGTTGTCATTTTTTTCCTACTTTCCCAGAAAAGTTACAAGCCTCCTAAACGGCCTTTAACAGAAAAGGTTAGATGAACAGTGTTGTTTCAATTCATTAAATGTTTTTTGTGTTCATGTGTGCATTTATTTATGACATTTGTGAATGTGTTGATTACTTCAACTTACCAGTGAAAGTTTCAGTTGTGTAAAAGGTAAAGTTTATATGAGGCACAGACAAATATATTGTGAGCAAAATTTTGACATCTGGTAGATTATAAATTGTGATTTTCAATAGTATAAATTTAATGTGGTCACTCCATTAACTGTAGGGGGATTCTCCCCATTATGTTCATGTGAAACTAGGATCAGTATGTGCATATTTGAATAGTTTTTCCAACAATGTTCAAAATTTTCAAAATAATTTCAAGTTTATATAGAAGTTTGGCTAATGTGGTTTTAGTGGCTTCCCGTGATCTAGTGTAGGAGTATCTTTTATCATCATTTGTGAACTTTCTAGAACTTCCAGGTTGATAGTCCTTTGGGTTTCCTGTACATTGAAGTGGAAGCTGCTTTGCAGATCAGGTTCCTCATGATTTGTCTGGGTGGTCTTAATACATGAGTCACAAGAGGTTCTTTGTAAGGTCTGGGATTAACTGCTTGCCCTTGACAGAAGGCTGATTAATAGCTTCATTGCTGATGCATTGGGCTTTTGGGATGATTGTTCACGCAATTCTGATCTTTTTAGATGACCTGATCTATTCTTTATTTTCCGGAACTATGATTGTAGGTTTGGGTCTGATATAAGGTTGGTAGACCTAAATGCCATATTTGTTTGTCCTTTATTGACTTGGAAATACAATCATTGGATTTGTGAAGATGGTGAATGCTTGATGGGAGAGTTGATAGGATTTTGTTTTAAACTTTCCCGCCTATTCACATTTTCTTATTTCACTGGCCAAGTCCTTCAAGGTTTCAACCGTTTCAGTGTGCTTTATGCGGACTTCTGGTTTTATTTATTTATTTATTTTTCCTTCTCTCATTTTGTAGAAGGCGCTTGTTCAGATTTTATGTGCTTTGTATTGCATACTGTTGTACATCACATGTTGCTTCTGAATAGGTTGGCACTCTCGACTTTAGAAAGAAAATGATGCAATGCTAAGATGGACATTGGTAGATTGTGCTATTATGATCCACGGGGAATTCCTAATTATATTGTTATTTTCTAGTATTAAACTTAATCTATCGAGTCACTAATTATAATTTGAATCGCTCAAACTGTGCATTTCAAGATAATGTTTAAAAAAACCAGTAAAAGTCTAATAATTTTACTCATTATCATTTTTGTTACCTTAACTACATGCCTGATATCTGCAGGAAATAGATGAGCTGTGTGACGAATGGGTTCCAGAACCCCTTATTCCTCATCTTAGCAAAGATATGCAGTATGAACCACCAGTGCTAGAGAGGTGATTGATTTTTCTTGAGGGAAATCTGATTTTTGTTAATGATTTTGACATGTTTGGACAATTTATATTTTATTTTCATTTCTTGTTTGTTTTGTTGATTGAGTGTATAAGATGATTTAATGTCTGGAGTTCTGGACAGATGAATGCCGTGATGTGCATTCATTTTGTCGTGCAAATTAACTTCTAGGATCATCAGGTAAAAACAGGCAATTAGCTACCTGTATCTTCCTGCTGGTGAGATGAGTTATGTTTCTTGCAGTGCTGCAGGGCCACATGCCATAATTAGTGGTAAAGAAGTTGTGAATTTTGCTTCAGCAAACTTTCTTGGGTTGATAGGTCATAAGAAGCTACTTGTAAGAAAATTTTCCTTGTATCACTGATAGATTTTGCTGTTTTGAGTACTGTTATGACAGTGCATTGATTGCATCTTTTGTTTCCAGGAGTCATGCACTTCTGCCCTTGAAAAATATGGTGTTGGTTCTTGTGGTCCTCGTGGTTTTTATGGAACAATTGGTAAGGTTCATTGTTAAGGTAGATTCAAAATCGAAAAAAAAAAAAAGATTTTGTTTTAAAACAAAGTCCTTTGCTGGTAAATGATTGTTCTCTTTTGTTACTTTTCTTTTCCCCAGACGTGCACCTTGACTGTGAAGCCAGAATAGCAAAGTTTTTGGGAACCCCTGATTCTATTCTCTACTCATATGGATTTTCCACCATGTTCAGTGCGATTCCTGCTTTCTCTAAAAAAGGAGATATTATTGTTGTGTAAGCATAAACTGTGTCTATCGGCTATATGGTTCTGTCCAGTTTTTCTGCATTTTCAAACAATTATAGAGAGCAGTGATGACCAGACATTGCTGATGTGCTAGCTGGACAGTTTTATCTCAATTTTTTGGCCTAAGTGGTTTTTTTCTTTAATTCTTCTCCTTCTTTATGCTGATTTGATAACAATAAAGTAAGGAGAGCTGAATTTTACTGTGTCTATCCACGTGACAGTTAAAAGCCCTAGTTAAACGTCATTTATTGTGATAAACTCTCTGATAATCAGAGGCAGTCTAGTTGACACAGTAAACACTGATGATCTGAGGCAGCTTATGGTACACACTTGAAGCTTTTTTTGTGGGTTTAACTTTTGCATACAAGGGGGTCTTTTACAGGGATGAAGGAGTTCACTGGGGGATACAGAATGGGCTTTATCTTTCCAGAAGCACAGTGGTGTATTTCAAGCACAATGACATGAATTCTTTAAGAGAAACTCTGGAGAAAATTAGTACAATCAATAAGCGAGCCGAGAAAGTGAGGCGCTATATTGTTGTTGAAGCTGTCTATCAGGTAGGTCTTGTCTATCATGCATTGCACCTTAGCTTTACACTTCTAACTTGAGTTTTTCTATCCATACACCCTACATAATCAACCATCATAAAGAGAGGATGTACTTTCTTGTATTTTGACAAATTGTTCGCTTGTGTTTCTGGCTTCTTGTCACATGTTGTAAATCATCCTATATGAATGACTGATAATATTAACGATGATAGTGGGTTGATCAGCCATTAAAAATCAAATATATCTATGAAGGATTGAATTAACAAGTTTGAGCCTTAAAACATTTCAATTTGTTGGTTGGTGTGTTATATTAGGCAATCAAGTAATCAATATATTGGGATTCGTTAGAACAAATGAACTAACAGTTAGCATGGGATGATTAGTAAGAAACATGATTTGATTTAGTGAATAGCCTTCTCTGCGGATGTTTCTAGGCAACCAGTCTGATATGGTATTTCAACCAAGAGATGGAGAGAGGGAGAGGAAGAGAGAGAAATCAGAAGATCAGAGGAGAGGAAGAAGAGAGGCAAAGGGGAGTGGAGAGGAGATTAGGATTCATTCCATTATGGTTTAGACACAATACAATAACACTGAAAATACAACTGATTATCTCTATTTATAGGCTAATCTAATAGTTATACGACTAACTGACTGACTCTAACCAACTAACAAACTATTATTATATTTCCATATCACAATTCTGCCTTGTTCTCCTTAATTTTTTGGTTATTCTTGTTTCCTCAAATGGTCTTTATGGCCTATGGGGGCACGAATAATAAATTTGTATGTGGATTAATTACCGTTGCAATTAAATCTCTATCCATTACAATTTCATTGCCTGAAGATTTATTACTACCTTGAAGGCTTTACATTTTTTACCCTTACCTGCTAACAGCCGTTTCTTTTCTGTACAATTTTCAGAATTCTGGTCAAATTGCTCCCTTAGATGAGATCATTAGATTGAAAGAGAAATACCGTTTTCGTGTTTTGTTGGATGAGAGCAACTCAATTGGTGTGCTTGGAAGTTCTGGAAAAGGTCTCACTGAATTTTGTAAAGTTCCGGTATGTGATGAAATTTAATCTCTTTTTCTCGCTCCCCCCTTCCTGGGGTGGATGTGCACTGAAAATTCTGAACTGCAATGTCTGTTGTGATTTATGGTTATGCATTGCAGGTTGAGAAGTTAGATATTATAACTGCTGCTATGGGACATGCATTAGCCACAGAAGGAGGATTCTGCACTGGAAGCGCAAGAGTTATAGATCACCAAGTATGGAAGTATCTTGTTTGATGATAGTAATATTGGGAATAGGTTTGATTAATTTATGACAACGAAGTAGAAGCAAGAGAATCAAAGATTTATTATTCCTCAGGCTGTTAGTTATTTAATTTTTCCTTCCATTTTATCTTCCTGAATATAACTTATAGGGTGCAAAATTTGTATGGTGGAGTTATGTGTCATCTGAATTTCTACCGTGCTGTATATATTCAATGCCACAGTTTGTTTCTCATCCTTTCTAAAGCACTGATATTGACATTTTTTTTGGTCTTGGCAGCGACTGAGCAGTTCTGGCTATGTCTTTTCTGCTTCACTTCCCCCATATCTTGCTAGTGCTGCAATCACAGCCATTGACATTTTGGAGGAAAATCCCAATCTGATTACTAAGTTGAAAAAAAATATTGCTACATTGTGGAAAGGTTATCCCTGCTTTCCCTGGCAGTTCTGCCATTATATTTTATTATAGAATGGAGCCCACCTTCTAGATTTTACATGGCATTGGACTGTTTAAATAACTCACTCTCTCTTTCTCTGTGGACCATTGATCTTATTTTTTGATTTTGAGACTCATTGGACTACTACTGCAGGATTATCGAAGATAACAGGGTTAACAATAGCAAGTAATCCAGAGTCGCCAATTGTTTTCTTGAGATTAGAGAAGTCAACCGGTTCAGTGAAAGATGACATGTCTTTGCTTGAAGATATTGCCAAGCGGGTAAGGAATGTTGTTTGACAATGCAGTGCCTCAGTACTAGTTTTGCTTGTGCCTAATGGATGTGTGTTTACACTTGCAGGTTTTGGAAGAAGACTCTGTACTTCTTGTCACCTCCAAGAGATCAACGTTGGACACTTGCCGACTGCCTGTTGGAATTAGATTATTTGTTTCTGCGGCGCATTCAGAATCCGATATTCACAAGGCATCTAAATCATTGAAAAGGGTTGCAGCATTATTGCTGGGTGGTCGTACTTGAAACACGGCATATTCTCCTGTCCTCGTCCTGTATGTACTCAAACCTCTAAAACATCAAATACTGCCGTCCATGGCTTGCTGAGCAATTTTAAAATGCAGGCCAATTTATAAAATAGGGGTTGTCTGTAGTTGTTGATAATTTATGCAATTTTTAAATTTTGATATTTCAAGGTATCAATATTTGTGTTGCCTGATGACTTCAGATGTAGAATTTCTAATCACGAGCATTTGATAAAAAGCCCAAGAAGGAATAACATCCAGAAGATGTCACTCTTTTTTCTAATGATTCATTCTTGTATATTTAGGGCTTAATGGTATGATATTGAAAATGGAAATGCAATATAATAGAATGATTATTATCGTAAAATTATTCCGAATAATATCAAGAACTTTTCTTCTTAAAATCTTCAACCCATGGCAAAAACCATATACAAAAGGGAATCACATGCATAAAACCATATACAAAATGAAAATTTAATGGAAATACAAATAAAAGAACTACATAACCAGAAGGATGAGTGCTATGGGGGAGATAAAGTCAGCAATAGATCCATTGCCAGAAGACGTGAAGCCAGATCTGTGGGTTGTTTGAGTGAGAGATTGAGTACTTATTTGAATTAACAGTATAAATTGTTTTTCCAATATCATTTACCCGTATATAAAGTAACTATATTAGAAGAGTTTTATCAAAGTAAACATATTCTTGCTTGTCTAGCTAAATTAGACAGGCCCCAAGTTGGCTTACGCCTTAAAGAGTCAAGACCTCCTCCCTCACCGTTGAGTGCAGCTTCACTATGATGTCTTCAACTCGATAGTAGTTCACCAGATGAATTGGCTTCACACCTAAAATGCTCTTTGAAGGCTAAGTTTGAATTTTTCTTACCTTCATTCCCAACCTAGAATGCAAAAAAAACAAAAAACAAACAAACAAAAAACTAAATGAAGGGTATGCTTTCTAGGAATTAAACGTGGCCTAATGTTCTTCTGTCAGCTGTCATGACTCATGCCCAATATTTGTACGTTTATGAAATAAAATGACCTATAATTGGGTTTTTTTTTTTTGTGTATCATGCGGGCAATAACCATGTTAACATTTGTTTATTCGTTGACAATATTGAACACGCCATAAGGCTCTGATTCTTTTTTCACAATTTGTTGCCGCATCGGCATCGTCACATATATATTCGTAAAGATAGGATAGAAAGTTCTCCACTTGGTCGGTCCTTCCTATGACGTTAAAAATATTTTTAGAATAATGGAGAAATTTCTTTTTATTCTTTCTCCACACATGTGGAACAATTAAATTAATGGAACTGAATTTCTTTCTCCTTCCCTAATTACGTTTTTGTCAGTATAATTTAAGAGTCGGCGCTGTCTTCATTATTCACGTAAATCAGCAAAGAATACATATTGATAGTTTATACATCAGAATGCTTCCATTTGTTTCATAAATAACCCCTGAGAACAAATTTCACAGGCAAGGATTGTTCTCTTCCAATACACAGATCATCCCCACAAAAAAATAATAGGAAGAAGGAAAAAGATAAAATTTTGTAGCACTATTGGCTAGCGTGTGGAAGACAAGGAAATTAGAGCCTTCGCAATGGATGAACCAGTTTCTGGGTGTACGAGGAATGAGGAAACTAGACAGGATAAAGCATCTGAATTCTGAAGCTGCTCATGCTTTCACTGAAATCTCACCATGATGATGGGAAACTTGAGCCACTGAAGCTAGCTATAATGGCGAGGTTGGGACATTTTGGGAACAATCCAAGACTATTTCAAATAGATCAGCCTCAGACTCGTCCTCAAAATCTACGACCCCATTATTATTGTGGCTTCCTTTTGGGGTAACCACATTGCGCCACTGAGAATCAATTCTTCCCATGGAGAACAGCTCTTTGCTATCATCGTAACCCAAAGTAGCAGTAGGAGTATTTACTAGAGGGGCTATAAAGCACGGATTAGGTGTTCTTTGTGCATTTGCAGGTCCATATTTGAATGCACTTTGGCCCAAATTCACCAATACCGTTATGTCTATATTTGCAGCTAATGTTGGATACATTGGGGCACCAAATTCCTCTGAATAGCACTGGATTACGTGCACCAACTCAGATCCTACTGTGAAGAAAACCTTCTTCAGCCTCGGATCATATCCACAACCTATTACTTTGTTACTCAACCATTCCACCTTCTCTGATTCCTTTGCCAGTTTCATTCCTGCGACCAACATACCCAATACCATAACAATCATTTTGTGTTGGTGTACGTGTAAGGTTTCCACAGTTCCACCAAATATTAACTTTTTGGATGTTTGCTATTGTATCAATAGCTCCAAATACACAACATAAAACAAAATACCGAAAGGAACAAGAAGGACCTGACATTTACCTTCAAGGAAGAGAGAACCGTTTGAGTGGAAGCCGATGCTTCCTGCGGAGCTTCCTGGAGCTCTCAAAGGAACAAAGACTCCCGATGTTAATCCCACTGAGAATATCGCCGATTCGTGCTTTTCCTCCTCTTTATCTTTGGCTCCCATTTCTTCAATGTGGTTCCCTTTAGAATTTGAATTTTCCTCGATGAGTTTAATCCTATCCCCTTCTTTGTTCTTACCATTCCATTCATAAGCATCAGAACCAGAAGCGTGAAGAACCGTAATTTCAAAATAAGCTTCTTGTGGGAAAGAGTAGTTTCCCAAATGAGGACCAGGCAGAGGCAGAGCCGACCGTATCACAGAGAAAACACTCACAGAAGGATTATTTGGATGAACCCTTTTGAGGCCAGGGTTCAATCTTATCTTTTGCATGAAGTCAACCGATCTCTGACTCATTTCCCAGCTTACCTCAGCCTCTGTTTCTTCACCTTCGTGATCACCTGAAGCAGAACCACACACTCCCAATCCCAAAAGGCCTGTTCTTTTCAAAGGAGACGATTCACTGGTCTTGTGACCCAAAAAAGCAAATCGAGACCATCCGTTCTCTACAACATCAGCAGCTAGAGAGGGATGTTCATACCACTTGAACAGAGGTTTTACAGAGACCCCACCACCAAGCTCAAGATCATTCCCCTGATGGAGTTTGGTAATACCTGATTGCAGACTAACTGGTTCAACGAAAGTTTTACTTTGTCTGTGATAACACCATCGCCAAATACAAACCAATAAGAGAGTTGAAACACATCCCAACGAACCTGCAGCCACCGCAAGATGAATCCATTCCCTCATATCTTCTTCTCAGGATTTTATGCATAGATCGTTGAAGAGGCTTGAAGAACTCAGGGGAAGAAAGGATTAAAGAAGGGAGAGAAGATTACGAAGGGGTTTGACTATAGCATGGTTGAATTAATTGGGCATGCACAAAAATGCAAAGTTGCGTTTTCTCTGAGCTTAATTTGAGCCTTTAAATATATGGAACCGACAATGTTCCTCTCATTAATAAGAAATGACACATATGTTGGTTTGTTCTGTTTTCCCAATGGAGAGAATGAGGACCGCCAAAGTTGTGCTTGCCATTACCAGGTCTCAAATTCAATGGCCCGACTGTGGTTAGTGGAGAAATGAATTATTTTCCACATATCAATCCGAATGTTAATTATTATTAAATTATTGGTTTATCTAATAAAAAATGGTACTTTCTTGATCCTCTTGCTTTTTGACAGCATAATATTTTCAAACACTGGTTCAAAGCAAAGTTCACATGAAAAGTAATCTGTTGGATGACATTTGGGTTCATTCATTGTTTACACGATTGAATTACCCTGTTCTACGACATTTTAATAGTCTTCTATGCCTCTGTTTGTTTAAACGTGTAAAATACAAAAATTATTACTACTTCGTTAACTTTGAGTGACAAAAGGTTTAACTTAACCTTAAAAAATACTCATGTAGAATCGCCTTTGAATGAATCAATTGAAAATTGGAATAATTCATATTTTAATATTTCTTCCGGTCTTAATTATAAGGGTCCGACTTTTTTGAAAAATTATAGAAATATCTTAAGAAAGATAATCACATTACTTAATCATATAATATATATTATGTTTTTTTATATTATATATTAGTTCATAAGTCAAACGATATAATTTGAAGGAAAAACAATAAATTTTAATATTTTAAAATAATGTAATTAGCTTTTTTAAATTTTTTTTAGGATTTTCTAAAAAATTCAACGGGCTCTATTTTTTATCAATCACCCAGGTTTGAGAGAATTTAAAAAAAAAAAAGTTAAAAGTTCCAGCGTATATTTTGTCTTATTTCCTAATCAATTATCCTTTTGAGTTGTGATTACATTCTTGCAGAGAACCCCAGCTATGTGTTGCGTACATCTACAGGGTCATATTTGTGTTCCAGCCTGCGTCCAAGATTTCATGTGTGACGTGCTGAATAATCTGGCTCACTGCTTCTAGGCTGGTCAGCGAAAATTTTTTCCTTTGTATTAGTCAGAATACATTAAACTCTGTTCGTTCGTGTTAAATCATATCCTTACAGATGTATGGATCAGCAAAGGAAATAAACTGATCTTTGAGCATACGAGTTTTTTAAACATGTCGATTGGCATATTCCTCAGCCTCCTGCTCCAAATGGAAATGCTCAATCCTGATGATATTCCAAATTTCCAATCCAATGTACAGAATCTTTCACTTTCCTTAGTCATGTTCTTCAAGCATATAGACCAGCAATTAGTCACCGTGAATATCTACTGTTTTATGTTATTTTTGAGAAAATGTATAGACCTGTAATTTTTCTTTTCTTGTTGTATGGCTCGTGTTGGGATGCTTTGCTACGCTACGCACATCAATGGTATGGAATCCTTCATTTTGAAAAAGAAGAACAGTTGGTGAACGGAAGGGAATATAATTTGTTTCCTGCTTTTTTCGGTTACCTATTGGAACCTAAAAACATGCAACAACAGTCACCAGTAAGTAGAGAGATTAGATTTAGACCATTTTAGTAATAATTAAAGCCTTTCTGTGAACATGTTTGTGTGGAATAAATCTACGAGCCAGGCTAGCTAGCTTCCACCCTGATCTGCAGGTAACTGCAATGCCTCGGGCTATTTTTTTTTTTTGGCCAAAAAATTAGAATTTTATTAATCACCAAAAAATAGTTACAATCACCAATAGCCGAAGCCAAGAAAAACCCTCAGAAAAACCTAACATACAACCTATCACACTAAAAAAACTCACCAAAATACACTTTAATACCAAACTATATCCTATACTATATTTAGTATGTGTCAATCATCATCATGTTCATTAACCAATTCCCTTTTTACTGAACTCTTTATTTCCTTTTCCCAGAGAATCATCATATAAGA
>JBAGKO010000011.1:8383885-8396131 GCA_037177275.1 Acacia concinna
AATTACAGTGAGGTTCTAAATAAGAAAATTAACTTTTTGACAAGTCCCAACTAACTCTTCAACTTGTCAATATAACTCCTTAACTTATTAATAAAACTCCTCAGTTGGGAGCTTTCTGATATTAATTTTTTTACTTGGCATCTCAATATAATTTTCCTTATTTGATTTAACGGAATCCCAACTTTGTTTCATGATGGTTATGCCCCCTCGGTTTAGACTTCTGACAGAATGACGAAGTTATCACAGTTTTTTAAGTTTTGCCTGAAATCAACTCGTGTCAGCCTGATCATCTGGTTTGTGGGAATAACAAGACTTGAACAGATAAAGAGCTGTTCTTCACAGGACTCTGGACATGGTTGTGTTTTACACGCCATAATGTATGTTCTTGCACCGCTTTCCCCTACATTGGAACGGGGGTGGGTTAATAATAAAATCAGAAGTCTCGTTCATACGAAAGCCACGACAGGGTTTGCCCTGGGGAGTGCTTTTACAGCTAATTTTGGTGGGACATTATTCCGCCCTTCCTTCTCAATTTAATCTGTCAACCTGTGGTCACTTGTTATCTCTTGATTTGTAAATTATATAATAATGTGGGTCCACTTTTGCTAGTATACCTCACTACTAATATCTAGTGGATGCTCATATTTGATATCTCACAAGTGGATCAGGCTGAGTTCTCTCTAGTGGTATGCAGTACAAATATGTATCAGTTTGGCCTGTGACACACTATGCTTCAATTTAATGCAAGGTTGTGGTGGATATATAGACTAAAGAGCAAAAGCTAGATTGTAGTCCCATCCCCTGTTCGCTTCTGTGTTTCTGTCGACAGACACCAAAAGCATGTGCCCACCTTTTTCCTGCACATGCCCATTTATTTGTCGCTGCATTGCTCTGCTCATGCTTCCACTTCTTGCGTTTATATAATTTGCTTCTTTTAATGCCTCACCAACCCTCAACGCCTTGCCCCCCATTTACTCCACTCCCCTCCCTCTTTTGCTGACGTTGCTGCATAATAGATATCGGTTCCGTGCGCAAGTATTACTCTGCCTTTGTTTTTGTTACAGTTACTATTACTATTATATTTTCTCAATGCCTGCGAGTAGAACCAGGCGGATGCGTCTTAATATACGCCTGCTTTGTAATTTCAAAAATAATTATGAGGAGTTGGTGGAATCTTTTTTGGTTTAGAACCGAAATGGGCCAGTTGTTGCGAATTGATTTATTGAACTAATCAGGCGATCTGATGTCTAGTTTAAGATTTAAATTTGACAAAAAAACATGGGGCTCCAAATGAACAATGATTATGACTAAAAGAATGTGGAGTGTGGATACATATTGTCCTTTTATTCCTTTATCACACACTATATTTAGATAATATTTTTTATTTTGAACCATTATGTAGACTGATTTAGTTTAATGATTGATCCCATTTCTCCTAACATTATAATATACTATATCTATATTGCCACTGAAATATGGTTCATGAAGTTTGGTTTTGATATGTACGAGTACTAAATTTTAATGTTGGGGGAGCAGAGGTGTTTGGCTAAAATTGTACCAGTGGTTCTTGAAACATTCTATATTTTTTTTTAATGAAAATTTTAAGTAAGGGTTTAGGCTCAACCTGAGTTAAGAGTATGATGAAATCTACATTCCTTTTGTATGATATCAATATTGAGTAAGGTGTGCCGTCAATTATCATCAAACGTCTATCTAGACACCCTAAAACTAAAATACCTCCACAGATATAGATATGGGGATCACACGGTCCTTACCATTTGAGCCATAGACTGTAATTTTGTATTGTGGTGAAAGGAGTGACGTGGGGAAGACTGGATATAACGATGGATTTATTTGAAGGGAGGGCGGTCATTCACCTTAGAAAGTTAGAATTATGAATTGGGTTCTTTTGGTGTTGAAAGGGGGCCGTTGGTCAATTATTTACATATGCACACGACATGGTCACTTCTCTCGCCCTCCATCCTCGTTCTCTTCCTCCTCCTTTCTCTGTTTATTATTATTTTGTAATGGGAAAATCTAAAAAAATATAAGAAAAATCCTTAAAAAAAAAGAGAAATAGAGAAATTATAATTCAGAGCAGCAAAATCAAGAAATCTCAAATCAATCTTTTTATACTTTATTTTTTCGTAATTATGAAAATATCATTGGATTTTTAATAATACGAGTATCATAATTCATAATAAGAATATCTCAATTAACAACATCAGCACAAACAACTTACAGCGTAAATACGTAGTACCTAAATGCTTCTGGTGTTGTTAATTTAGATACTCGTATTGTAAATTACGATACTCGTGTTGTTAAAAATATAGTGGCATTTTCGTAATTACACAAAAATAAAGTATAAAAAGACTGATTTGAGATTTCTCTATTTCTCTTGTCTTTTTTTGGGACTATCCCAAAAATATAATTAAAATTTAAAAAAAGATAAATACATGATATGAATATTGAAAACCCCATGTTAGAATTGTTGTGAGAATATGAGATTTCAATATATAAGTGTTGGTATTTTATGATGTGAAGTTGTGAAATAAGATACTGAAATCATTAATTACTTACTTTAGTCTTTTTTATAAGTAATTTTCTCCCTCTTATGCTTGGTCATTAATATAAGTAATTTTATTTTCTTGTTTCAAAATTTGAATTGTTTTTCCTTTTCTTCCTTTATTAAATAGATACCTAATTATCCATGTTTAGGAACCCGGATCGGACCGGCCGGTCTAGCCTAGGAACCGCCAACCTGGTGACAAAATCAGTCCGGTCCGATGGGTCAACCCAGTCTATACATATATAAATAAAATCTTTTGTTTTGTTTACTTTTTCTTAAGAAATTTTTATTAGTAATCCTGAAATTTTCTCTTTTTCACTGGTTTAGTCCTGGTTTGGCTCCAGTTGGACTCTGATCTGACCCACTAACCCTTGACCAGTACTCCAACTGATTCAGTGACCGGTTCAGGTTCCAGAACCTTGCTAATCATACATTCTCTCTCCCATACTTTTCAATCATTCTCTCTCCTACTCTTTTAAAAAAAATTGGAGCATATTTGGATCAGTTATGACATTTTTCACATAATCATTGTTTTTAATTTATTGAAACCAACAGATTATTTTCTGCAATAAGAAAGAAAGTTGTTTATAAAAAAAGATTAAAGGTAATAAATTCTAATGTTGGTAATATCTATATAAATGTTATTATTTACTCTTGAAACTTGTGCTCTAAAAATTATACTTGGATATAAGTGTTGGTTTTTAGGGGATATGAAATTATAAAATAAGATACTGAACTTTTGCGCAAAAAACAAGATATTGAAGTTGTTGATTTAAATTGTAATATTGTTAATGTTATTGTTAACCTTGAAATTTGTGAATTATAGCCAGCTACACTTATTGGGTTTTGGGGATGTAAAGTTGTTATATAAGATACTAAAATTATTGATTTAAATTATAATGTTGTTAATCTCCATACAAATACAAATGTTGATCTCAGTTCTTCACTTGTCAATGTCTAAAATAACCAATTTCCCTTCATAATCTCGATTCTTCACTACCTCTTTCATTCCACTTTCTAGAGCCAAGATTGAGAAATTCATTGTCATACGCTTTTGGAGGCGGGCTCGTTCCAAAACCAACCTGCATTGATCATCAGAAGAGTGAAATTCATTCCAGCGTTGTTCTTACTATTACCATAACTGGTTGCACTGGCTTTCCCCAAAGCCAAACACATTCAACGATAATGTAGCATCACCCAGGCCATCTTCTATCTTTGAGTTCAACATCACGAGAATACAGTATAGCTTTTTGGTCTAGGTCCATTCTATGTCATGCGCCTACATTTTAATAGGTTAGATGCGATTTTTCATTCTTTGGTTCTTTCCATCACGGTGTTCCTTACAGTGCCACATCTGGATTTAGCAAACACTAATTTCAGCAGCATGTGTGATAGATTCGGCTGTGGCCACGAAATCGCTTGCGGGACCCTCACCGACCTCAATCATCCCTCTTGTGAAGCCAATCAGCCATGACGCAATCCAAATTTGCCTATATGTTAATTTAGGGATTTTTCAAATTGGATATGAAATTTTGAGAAGTAAGAAAAGCAACAGGGTTGGACGTAATAGAAGAGACTCGCTGAAAAAGTTGCTCACATCTAAAGAGGGGGGGGGGGGCGCAAAGGAAGCAGCTTTTTAGACATTAAAGAAAAAAATGGGGGAGAAAGGAAGCAGTAAGCTGGTGCTGGGCCAAATACGTGTAAAAACTTAAAAGAAGAAATAAGCTACTGTTGATGGGGCGATGCCGATAAAGATTTATGGAAAGTTTAGTTGAAGAAGAGCCTCTCTGCCTCTGCCTCTGCCTCTGCCTCTGTGTAATGGGTCACGGCAATCAAAAGAAGACAGCTGAAATGACAGTTGCCACCTGCCTAGGTGAAGCCAGTCGCCATTCCACGCACCTAATTCTAATGTCTCACAATAAAGTAGGTGAAGACCTCCCTCTCCTCCTCCTCTTTTCCTTCACCCCAAAATTACCTTACCAGTACCACTCACCACTTACATTACAATAACCGTTTGATTATAAGCTGCACCTATCAACCCACTGACAGCCAATATTATATAGAGTAGTATTATATAGCCCTCCTGTGATGTATTTGTTTCTGACCCCGACCCCTTGATTTATGGGTTCATCTCAATTTTCAAAGAAAAAGACTCCTTTTAATTAGTATAGTCAAACTTCACACCAAGCACGTTCATATTGAAAAGCAGATTCCAAATTCTACCCCTTGTTATGTTCACTAATGCCACGCGTGTAGTAATAATTCTATTGTTCTTCTGGTGGCAGCAAACCAAATTAAATTAAATTAAATCAAATCAACCAAGGGGGAGGCATGCGAATGCGATTTGTGAATGTGATTTGAATGGTAAAAGGGAAAGAGAGAGAAGTCCGAAGTGGTTGGCGTGAACAATATGAAAACGTAGGGTGTGTTGTACTCTCTCTTTCTCTCTGCGCTGTCTCGTTAATGCTTTTACTTTGAGAGGGAGAAAGTAAAAATACGGAGCCAAGTGCCCGAAGCCTTAAACAGAAACTGCCTCCTCCTCCCTTTTTTCTCTTCCCCCCGCACCATCTCACACTCAACTTCAATTACGTTACTTTAAAAGTCATTTTTACTGATTCCATTTTTGTATCTCTAATCATTACTTTCACTTTCACACCTCACGGTCTTACATTTGATAATGGTTTGAATTGAATAACATTCACGTCACTCTGTTGTCAAATCTCGTATTCAAATTCTTTTTTTCTCAAATCTAAATTAACTGATAATGATAAAATTATGGTGATTCGTTGCCAAAAACAAAATAAAACAATGTTAAATGAGCACATCATTATCAGTACTGGACTACTGGTACATGATAATTTCTCCACTTTCTTTAAAATATATTTTTTTTTACCATAGCTGAAAAGATTACCGCCCCTATTTTTGTTGCTCTTCTATCTTTGTTTTCATATCTTCCACCAAGAGCCTCTGTCTTCTGCCCCTTCCGTTTCTCTGGGGCTGTTCTCTGCCTCTTTCGTTCCCTCAAATATTAAATCCATTGAATTTTTCTCTCTACGGAAGTGCAGGCGACCCCCTGCTTTCTTTCATTCACTGGGTTTTCATCCTCTGGTTTTACAACAGATCGGGATTTCTTATTTTCATCTGGTAAGTTTTCGAGTTCAAGTTCTTGTTTTCGTCTCGTGGGTCGGTTGGTCGGTGATTTGGTAGGGTTCAAACAATATCAAGTTTAATTCTTCCGGAAGTTTTCAGTTTTGTTAGGGTTTAATTAGACCAACAAGCATTTCAAATTTTGGGGGCCGTGTGGGTTGCTATTGAGTCTTTCACGCCATATCCATGAACGTTTTTATACACTGAACCATGTGGGGATTCTTTTTAGTCTTATTCGTGTCCAGGACCGCTGTTCAGCCTGGTATTGAAAGGATTCAACTCACTTCTTCTTGGTGGAGGAAACTCAAATCTGATTTTTACTTCCTTGGAAAGGAGTTAACTTTATTGCATTCTGTCATTTTGTTTCTTTCTTGAATAATTTTTCACAACTTAAATCAAATGCAATACTCCATTAGTAGAATTAATTTACATGTTCAAGTATTATACCTGTTGATTCATCGCTGTATTGTGTGAAATTAAAATGCACACGAGTTCTGCATCACAGGGCTGTAAACTTCATTGACTCAATCATATTGGCTTTATTTATGGCTACGAGGTTTGTAATTTAAGAGATATCCACTTTATGAATTTGTAGCATGATGTTCTGTTAGCATGTAAGCTACTCTGGAGGACTTTAACATGAAGCTGACACAAATTTATTCTGATGATATGGATGCATCCCCTATCTTAGGTTGTCTTGACCTTGATGCAGTTGCTTTACTAAAATAGATACTACTTGATCAGGATGATAAAACATAAAAGTTTTATTGTGTTAGTGCATGAGACTGACCTGCTAGTGCTTGTTGCGTTCATTTCATTATCACGCTATCCACTTTTATTGCTATCTTGCAAAGAGAATCAATGTAATCCCTCATGACCCACTTTTCAGTTACTGCTCTACTGTAAGAAAAGGTCTATAAAAACTATGGACTTGTGAAGAAGTTTAGACTTTAGAACGAAATCATTTTAATAAGCAAGAACCCTTGCAAATTCTTAGACCATACAACATTCAGGAATGTTCTCAGATATTAATGCATCTCATAGTAAATATTTTTATAGGTTTTTGATACCGTATGGTGCATTAAAACCAAATGTCACTATGATGATGTCACTTTAAAAATTACTCAATCATGAAACTGTCTGAGGCAAGCCTTTTTTTTTTTATGCATGCTGATCACTTTCTCTTGTTGCAGGGATTCTTTGAATCATAGAGTGACATGATGCTTTATTGAGGAATTCTTTTTATATATTTATTACCCTCAACTGAACAGGGAAGCTTGCAGATTCTCCCAATGCAAGGGACAAGGGGCAGAATTGGCTCCTTGCCTGAAACCTTAGAATTTGATTGTGATTCTACTTCAAGTAATGCTGCTGTGGATCAGCAGATTTGCTGCGATGGCATGGTGAACCCTGTGGAAAATCAAATGCCTCAATTTATGCTTTCTCCCGGTGATATGAACCCATTGTATGCAAATTCAGTTAACCATGGATGGAAGAGCATGACAAATTGGAGAATTGGTGAGCCCAGTTCCAGTGGTTCACATATTCAAATTAATAATGATGAGCAGAAAAGAGAACTTGGATGGTCCTCTTCAACGAGTGCTGATGCTGTTGCTGGTTTAAGGTTAGAGCGACACTTTGAATCAACTAATTTACTGTCATTGGACAATGCCAATACAAGCGCTTTGTATATGAACAACTCCAATCCTCATTCTGTGACACACAATATCAACCTAAATGCCAGTTCAGCAGACACTGGCTGTTTTATGGGGCAACATCTTGAGCATCCTGGCTCGGGCAAATCAAATGAATCAGTTAACGAGCCTATCCCACCTACCGTTGGTTCTGTGCCTTTTTCTGTTCCTTCTGGAAGTAATATGGTAGATAATAGTAGTATCAGGCCGGGGTGTTCTCTTGATGCCCGACGTGTATCTTGTAAAAGAAAGGCTGTTGAAGGATGTGTTGGACAATCTTCAAGTGGTGAAAGTTCTAGCTGCTGCCAGTATACTGAAAGCAGCGCTTGGCATACACCTAATCAGAGTAATTCTCACAGCAGTTTAAGCAGATTTCCTTCGTCAGCACAGATAAGTTCAAGACCTGGCCCAGATGTGGGCAGTGAAGTGGGGCATGAATCTTCAAAGAGCATTAATAATTTGAATGTTGCAGGGAGCTCAAATAGCTTCCTCAGGAATTCCCGCTTGAGGATAAATCCTTCAAACCAGCAGGATTCCATTCCTTGTGTTGCATTCTCAAATGGCAGTGTGACTAGGCATTCTACAATTCCTTCATCATCTCCTGTGACACAAAGTTTTCACCCTGTTGGTAATTCTCTGGATTTGAGGTCAGCACCATCTGCAGGAGATATGGCTCCTCAAAGCCAGCCCCTTGGAACTAGTTCTTCTCCTATACACATTAATATGCCATCATTTAGGTGGAATAGCAGCTCTAACTCAAGAAACAGCCATTTGTCAAGCTCAATGATTTGGTCAGACTGGGAAGAAGGAAGCTCAAGAAGCATGTTTGAAAATCCAATGTTTGTGCCGGTGGCTGATTTACGAAATTCAGTTCAAAATCCGACCAATAGAGCTTCAAGTAGTGCAAATTTAAATATATCAGGAAATGTCACTTCCTCACTGCATAATGGGTTAAGTTCAGCCATCAATTCAGCATTGGCTCCATCCTGGGTTTCTCGTCCCAATCTTCTACATCATCCACGGAGGATACCTGATTATGCTCGTAGATCATTATTGCCTTCTGGTTCTGAGGCTGCTGCAGGTTTCAGCAATAGCCATTCTTTCTTGCACTCTGCTCCTATTGCTTCATCTGAAGCAAGGGCACCATCATTTCGAGCTGGTAGTCAAGGACGTAATCAGTCACACTTGAGATCACCATTTGTGGAGAGGCGAGGTGATAGGAACTTCAGACTTCCCTATTCATTGCAAACTCTAGCTGTTGCCAGTGAAGGAAGTAGCAGACTTGTATCTGAGGTCTGTATTTAACTTTGTTTTCTTGCTTTAAATAGTTGTGTTAAAACACCTTGTACACCCATGCACACAAACATCACACCAAGAGCTAGAGACAATTAAATGAGGAAGAATTTTTGGTTTTGAATTACTCCAAATTTGAGATGGCACGGTATGAGTTCTACAACAAGTCAAGGCAATAGTATAATTCAAAACCCAGCACCAATTACCCAACAGAGATAGTGGCGAAGAATGGGAAAGGCACAACTGGCTTTCTAGAGGCAAGTGTGCCCCACCCTTTTTTGTCACAAAAAAAATGCTGTCTTCTTTCTGATGCTGAATTACTCACGGAGCCCCTCCCAACCACTCCCTACTATGGCAGCATCTATTGCTCATCTTGTCTCCCGATTCTCTTACCTTTTTGGTTATATATCTTTGCATTATCCCTTGGTCCAGTGTTTACAGCTTGCTCAGAACTGTTACTTCCCTTTTGGCCACCTGCTAGTAAGTCTTTGGGTTGTGTGCTGGGCTGCTGGCTGAGTTATGAGGTCAATCCTATCAACTTGTATTTTTACAGTCACTTGTACTTGTGCATGCTAGTTTTAAGTTTGTTTTCTCATTCAAAGTCCAAACCTGTCAATAGCTTTTTGGATCTTACAATTAACAATATCTTCGCAATAGTATTAAACTGCCAACATATCTCATTTTCAACATAATGGAAATTGTGGTATTATGGTCAGGCCAACTGAGGAATGTTAGACAATTATGTCTCCATTTTGCCTTCAGGATTTTTATTTTTTAGTATCAACTGTTCTGTCAGCCTGGACTCAATTCATTTTCTGTTTGTTGCACAGCTTCGAGGTGTTTTGGGCCTCATGCGTAGGGGAGCGAACATTCGGTTTGAGGTTAGTTTTTCTAAATTAATGTTATCCATGGACAAGGCACAAATATTGAGTAAAGTTTCTTTTGTTTCTCTGGTCTAGTTTAATCTGCCAAATGGACGCAAAATTGATTTTCCCTCAATTGCAACTAAACATGTTTCCTGTTGCCTAGCATTCATTATTGAATTGTTAATTTGGCAGTGACCAAAAAAATCACGTTTACTTACTTTTTACTTCTGATCTGACCTGTACTTGGATTTACAAAGTTATGCTTGAATATGTGGCAGACTTTGGGTCTGTTATGATTGAGTGGAATTGCCTTTGCATTCAAATCCTGTAGCTGTGTGCGCACTTTGCTAGTCAATTAAATATGCTTTCGTTTTGTGACAGGATTTTATGATCTTTGACCATTCAGTATTTTCTGGAATGGCTGATATTCATGACCGACACAGGGACATGCGACTTGATGTAGATAACATGTCTTATGAGGTAGAAAAAATTTCCTATTTTTGATGCATACGCTCTCTCTTTACTGCCTTAAACAACCCCCCAAACGCGCACAAAAAAATAAAGAAAAAGAAATCATATTTGAAAGCTGTTGTTTCATCTGGTGAAATTCCTCATCATAGAATGTAAACGAATGTTGTAGGAGTTATTGGCTCTGGAAGAACGCATTGGAAATGTGAGTACTGGATTGAGTGGGGAAACCGTATTGAAACTACTGAAACAAAGGAAGTATACAGTTGAAGAAGGATCTCAATGTGAGGCAGAACCCTGTTGTGTGTGTCAGGTGAATCTAAATGATTGACTAGTGCTTTGCCTCCTGCATCCGTGTATAATATGCTGAAGCATATGGTTCTGATAACTTGTGTGCAGGAAGAGTATAACAATGGAGATGACGTTGGAACGCTTGACTGTGGCCATGATTACCATGCCAACTGCATCAAACAGTGGCTAATGCAGAAGAATTTGTGTCCCATTTGCAAGACAACAGGATTGGCAACGTGAGGTTTGTTCCCGGATCCTCAACAAATTTATCTCTTAAGATGGAGATGAAAAGGAAGGTGAAGATGGTAATTTTTGTTAGCTGAAACGAGAATCTGGTGCCTGAACAAATTTATCTCCTACGATGGCACCTTTCTTGCTTTCAAAAGCCTCCCCTTCATCCGCCCCTCGATTTCATGTTATAGTATATTTTGTTTTCTATTTATCCAAAGCCAATGATCTCCACATGTGACTGATTGTTGGTGTTAAAAGAATTGCTGTAAGCCTTGATCTCTAGTTGACATGGCGCTGTTTACAATCTTTTATGAAAGAAATTATTACATTGTTCTTGGGCCTCCCTCCTGTTTTATACTTGGGGTTAAGTTTTAGAAGGAAAACTAGCTGACATTCTTCATTGTCTCAGAAAGAAGGGAAAAAAAAAAAAACCACTGCGTTCTTATGTGCTATGTTGTTTCACAATTTTCATATTGAACTTAGTCGAGATTAATTATTCATTTGACATCTACACTTTGTTAGATGAGAATGAGAACCCCCCCCCCCAAAAAAAAAATAAAAATAAAAAAAGACCGTCGTTTCTGTGGTTTGGGCATCTTCAACGTGATGAAAATGAATTGGAATGTCATTCTTCTAATTGAGAAGGGGATTGATTCACCGCCTTGCTCTCATTAAATTGAGAACTGGCATTGAACAGTATAGTACGTTGGTGAAGATATGAAATACCCCACTCATTTAATCTCATGCCTGCACAGGTACAACAACTATAGTACTGGTGTAAGCTGCTTTTTCCTGACTTTGGCCATTGGCTACTTTAATCATTGGTTTTTGTCAACACTTTTTATTCTAAGATATATATTAACTATTTTTTCCCAACAGATATTTGGAAAAACTCCTCGCTTAAGTATAAAAAAATATTTTAAAGATTTAATAACTAGTTTTTTTAAAATTGTGAGATATTTTGTATTTTAGTATTATCTATATTTGCTAATTAAATACATGTACATAATACTAATATATTGCTTCATTTTCATACGATATTAAATATAATCAAAACTTCAAAAGACTCAAAATCACCAATCCTTGCAAGTTACTTATGAAAAGTGAATTAGTATACAATGAATGTGACTTGAAATCTCCATTAGAACTAAACCATTTAGAAATAGGGAAAATGGCATCTAGGTCCCAAAGACCAAACATAATTATAAAAAAGTCCCCCCACTTTTCTCTTACCATGAGGTCCTAGGGACTTTTTTATAATTATGTTTATATGCAAAATTACCCTGCTGCTCTTGTCACTTTCTGCAATCTCACTTGTCCTTTTGTGCAGTGGAAATAGAAAGGAAAATATTAAAATATGTGCGGGTACTGTTCACAACGTATGAGCATTTTGACAACTTCGCAAGACGTTTTAACAACTTCGTCAGCATGTTTTGACAACTTCGTCAACGGGGTACTGTTCACAAGCCATGGGAATTTTAACAACTTCGTAGGCCATTTTGAGAACTTGATAAGCACGTTTTGATAACTTATCAGGCGTGGGTACTCTTCACTCGCCATGGGAATTTTAACAACTTCGCAGCCCGTGATGACAACATAAGCACATTTTGACAACTTCTCAGGTGGGGGTAGTGTTCACAAGCCATGAGTATTTTAACAACTTCATAGGCTTTTTTGACAACTTGAT
>JBAGKO010000011.1:8403190-8414516 GCA_037177275.1 Acacia concinna
ATGGAAATGAGTCACCAGATGAAGACACACAGGATTTATACTAGTTCGGTCCAAACCTTGACCTACGTCCAGTCTTTAGAATCACTTTCAAGATTTTCCACTATCTTCTAAGATTAACTAGCTCTTGGTGCCACTATACAATCATATACAAGTAGGGAAACTCTTTCTCCCCCTTACACTTTGCAATATCATGCCTATCTCAAGATCCCACTACCATGAGATCTCACAGAGAATAAAGATGAAATAATAAATTCTCTTCTTAAAAGAGTGGATAACTAAACACTGAAGCTCGTATATTTCAGAATGTATTTGCTCTAACAAATCAATAGAACAATAGAATTTGCAATAAATGTGTTCGTTGGTTTTGCCTTCAATGCTACTAGTATTTATACTGAGGGTGAATTTAATGACCATTGAAGCTTCAGTTGAAGATGTTAGACCATACTTCATCACCATTGTTGGCAGAGTCTCTCCCGTTCCCAATATTATAGCTGTTGAGATGGAGATAGAAGGATTTGAAAAATAGTCATTGGTGCATTAATGCAGATGACGTTAGCAACGAGTTTTTGATCCGATGGTCATTTTGATTCTTGATGATGATGCTATGATGAACAAATACTTATACAAAGATATGTTAGCTGATTAATAGAGTTTCTTAGAGATAAATCAATTGGAACATTTGAATTAGAATAAGAGAAATGATGCTTTGTTTTTCGATACTATATCACTCGAGTGACACTCAAGAATATGATGATAACTCGAGTGACACTCGAGTGATTTCATACTCAGAAAAATTCATAGCCAGGAATCATTACAAAAAGATAATTAATAACATTGTAGATGATGTAATGAAGCTTAAATGTTAGGATATCATCAATAAGAGACACAAGAAATTCAGAGAACGTATGCAACTAAAAGAACAATACTTAGAATGTTCATTTTGCAAAATGAAGCTGAAGTGAAAGTGTTGGAATGATACATCACTCGAGTGATATGAAAGTGATGGAACAATATTGTAAAGCTTCTTGATCTCTGATATTTATTTTCCTATGTCTTTTGTTATCATCAAAATAAGGGTTCCAACAACCCTAACCTCAGAATTAGATTTAGACATCTTCAGCCTACAGGTAATGAACAATAAGTAGAATTTTGCTGCTTTAAATACCCACACTGTTACCCTAAAATGCGACAAAGGAGAATACTCACAGATATATCAAAGGCACAAGCAATTCCATACCAAACCAAGGAACAAGTTGCACTCCAAATAGTGGCAAAGATGTAATAAACACTCACTCCAAATAAGAGATGTTACCTT
The DNA here is from genome assembly GCA_037177275.1 of Acacia concinna. Lineage (NCBI taxonomy): Eukaryota > Viridiplantae > Streptophyta > Magnoliopsida > Fabales > Fabaceae > Acacia > Acacia concinna. The sequence goes on from JBAGKO010000011.1 coordinate 8,404,506, forward strand.
ATAAAGAGTAGAATAATTGCGTCGTTTAAAGAAAAATGAGGAGGGTAAGTACGAATGTCAAAATGTAAGGCCAAGCAGTTATGAAGGGCAAAGAACAAAGGAAAGAGGAATATGGTAGTTGAATGCAAGAGAGTGGGAAGCAATCAGTGACAATACGGGTGATTAAATGGGTTAGAAAGAGAGGACAATGGAAAGTTTGAAAGGTTTCAGTAACTACCCAATGGGCCTCCACTCATCATAATGGCACCCTCGAGATTCCGCGTGAACTTGAGACTTCAAACCCAGCATTCCGCGTGAACCTGAGACTTCAAACCCAGCCCTTAGATGAGTCAAACCAGTGAAGACCTAGATCATAACACATTAGAATGAGGAAGTTTGTAGAGAGGCAAACAGTGAAATAAGATCGAAACGTGCGACATGGTGACAAAAGTTTCTACTCTTCTTACCCTTAATCTAACAGCCAAGAAATGTAGGGGATTTACTCTATACCTAAAATTGGGATTGGACAGTACAATTGCAAAGCCTAAAAGAAGGCCCATAGATGTACCTATCATTACCAAGGCCCATATGAGGTTTTGGCTCCTGAGACTCAGTCAGAACCTTCAGAGGGATACGTAGAGGCTACATAAATGGTCTATTCCACGAGCTTGGAATTTCAGGATAGACTGGCTAGATCAGTGGATGTTGGAATTAACTCCTATATTCTAGGGATGGGGGTAGACACTTTTTGGGGGAAGACCAGCTATTTATATGGATAGATTTAGACGTCAAAGACACACTAAATCACTCACAAACACTCTTGTACTCTAGATTTTCATAATTCATTGTACTCACACTCTTACATCAACAAATCACTCCGATCTACCGTGCGTGATCTACTTTTTATCTTATCCAAATTTCCTTGTCATTGGTGACCGAAATTATTCTTTTTTTAATTATCATATAACGAAAATTTGCTCAAACAAATAGTATATATAATTATTAATATTAAGTTGAATCACTACTAGAAAAAGACCTTGTAACGTTTGTTTTAAAACCCTTCCTACGTCTATTTTTAAGGAGTCGTCTATGAGGGAGACGTAAAAGGTTGGCGTCTTTTTCAAAAAAACAAACACCCATAAAGGCGTCAGGTTTAGATAAAACCGACACCCATATGGGCGTCCTTTATTTGGTAATAAAGGATGCCCATTTGGGTGTCCTTTATTAACCAAATAATGGAGGCCCAGGGGCGTCCTTTATTACCAAATAATAGACGCCCTAGGCGTCCATTATTTCAAATAATAGAAACATTTTTTTTACAATCCCTCATTCTCCTATTATAATGTAAAATTAAACGATAAAGTCAAAAATATGGACAACTTTCTGTACCCGTTACTAACAAAGCCTTCACAAATTTGGTGTATTTTGTTGTTAAAGAAAACTGTTAAGGAGTATTTCACAGAGGAGACACTGGTGGCGAGCGAACTTCAATCGATGGCCGATGTGAAGAAGAGGACTAAGTTAGACGTGAGCATAGAAAGTTGAGGGAGGGAGAGCAAAGACGAGTGGTGAATGAGGGAGGTTGCCACTATTAAAAGAGGGAAATAGTTCAACTTTCAAAGATAAAGTGTTGAAGATGAAGAAGGAATAGGATGAAAATAATTGAGAAGAGCAATAAGAGGGAAATCATGGCGGGAGTAAAAAAATTATGTCTATTCTTTCATAAAAAAGACGCTAAAATGTCATGGACTTGTGGAAGCTAGTTGTAGAAGCTAGGTGGGGGGTCGTAGGGAGTTGATCAAGCGTCTGTTCTATTTAGAACAAATGCACAACCTTGTGTGTCTGTTTTGCACCAGAACAGACACATGGTTTGCGTCTGTTATAAAGAACAGACGCACAACGTGCATCTGTTCTTTATAACAAACACACAATGTACATGTGGCGCCTCTTATTTACCCAAGTGCGTCTGTTGAAAAAAAAAAAGACACATCCTATTCTATTTTTTCCTCCTTCTAATTACAATTGTGTCATGCTTAACTTTTAACTTCTAATCTTTTAAAAACGGACGTCTTGTATAGACGTTATACCTTCTTTTTGTAGTAGTGAATTTTATGAAATTATTTTAAGGTAAATGGAAATTTCCATGTTATTATTTAAATATAGAAAGAATTTCGCAAGGATGACTTGGTGGGGTTAAATAAAAGTATTTTAAATAATTTTCCATTAAACGATAATGTTTATGTATTACAAAAAAATTATTTAAATAAAATAAATAATATAACTTAATTATTTAGACTTCTTGATTATCTTGACAAAGAGCTTGATGTGTATTAAAAGTTATTAGAGTTTTATATATTATAAATTATAAATAAAAAAATTAATGAAAGAATTTAAAAAAGAAAAAGAATAAAGAAAAAGAAAGAAAAGGGAATCGAATTTTATATATTAAAAAGAGGTGGGGCCCACAACCCTTTCATATTAATGCCCCCTTTTTCTTCCTCTTCTCACATTTCCACTGTTTCTTCACCTTTCATCACGGTCTAACACTCCATTTCTCCATTAATGAAGTATTGAGATACTTTTAAGCTTCATTTCTTCTTCATAAAATATCAAAACCTCAACACTTATTTCTCAAATAATCTTCTACAATCTTATTGCGAGAATAACAAGTTTGGAGATTAGGGGTTGGAGTAAATGTTCATTTTCAACAAATGGGAACCATAAACTTGTAGAGGTAAGTAAATAATCGTTGTATAATTTTTATATTGCATTATTTGAGAGATTTAGAGTTAGGGTTTGAATATTAGAGGAATATTATGATTTAATATGATAGATTTACTGATTAAAATTGAGTTTAATAATTGGGTTATGTTTATTAGAGGTATAATTGATGTTTAATCGATTTAGTATGTTGTTAGAGCTTGAAAAATGAAAATGGGTAAATTGATTGGAATTTTAAATTAGAGAAATTGGGGATTTAAATCAATTAAAACTATTGTGGGTTAATTGTTGGATAAATAAGTTATTGAAATTAAGAAATAACAGGATATAATATTTGGAATGGAGAATTGGACATTATAATTTAGATTTAAAAGTTAGAAGTAGAGTTGGATACTTTATGTCCATGAAATTAAATTGGCTATATGTCTAGCAATTTGATTGATGAGGAATTAGATAATGATGGTGTAGATCAAAGTTAATTATTTGGTGTTGGCACGATAGAAGCATTCAAGTGCTGGTAAAAACAAGATTGGAGTAGAGATAAACATAGTTATTCTTTTATATATATACTTGTCAATTATATATAGGTATATATATAAACTATTTTGGGATTTATTGTGCCTTTAGAAGGCTTGATTTGAAATTGTATATTTGACTATAAACTAATCTAGATGTACTTGAAAACTATTCAAGCATGCTTGTGTGTATTAGAACTCATGGATATATATTTTGGAAGTTGTTTAAGCATGTTTGTGTGTTATGATAGAAATATTATTTATTATAAGTGATTTGGAAATGATGTTATAAGTTTTACATGATGAATACATTTTGTTATGGTTCCTTGAGATAGAATAGTATTCTTATCTTAATAATTTCTTTTTTTTTTTGGAATGTACTAATAAATATTGTTTTGAACAATACTTACATATTTTGGATCATGTATATACATGTCATAATTGTGATTGTTTGTCTTTGATGCACATGGATGGATATGAAGTTGTTATGGATATTTTGTACGTAAATACCACATGGTATGCCACCGCTCGGTGCACAGTGGGTGGCACTTATCAGGGCCCCTTCTTCCATGTATTTTGTTGGCCTGGATTGTATTAGAGCTATGGGACATGCGACGCCTCCTTACTTTTGTTCTTTTAAGGAGGAGAGTCATAATCCAAACTTGAGCTCTGTACTTTTAATCTGGCACATTTGAAGAATTGGTGAGCTTGAGACAATTCAATTAAGGGATGTGTTTCTGTTGGACTATGTGTTAGCCTATGACTCCAATCAGCAGGATAAAGTGGGTAATAAGGGTGGTTTATGCAGCAATCATTTGCATGGCATGTTATATATGTGATTTATTATTTGAATAAGACAAAAATTTTCTATAATCATTTTGTAACAAGGTTGAGACATGTTTTTATAAAATCTCTCGTGAATAATATTTGGAAAATGAATTAAGATCTTCAATCGTTTTTAGAACCCAATTGGAAGGAGGTTTTGGTAACCAAATCGAGAACTAGTTTGTGAAAGGTTTTATATAAAGAATAGTATGACTTAATTATTGTGAGTTGAACTTGATTTTAGAACCCTGTGTGTTCTCAATCTTGGTTTGCATTTATATTCCTGAATAACCAATGGTTATTGAGATCTTTGTATCTCACAGTTGCTATATTTATATTTTTCATGTGATATTTGAGTAGGGCTTCAGGGTAGTTGGTAAAAGAGTGAGCCTAGTTGTAGGCTCTCATTAAGGTTCTTCTTGCTTACACATGTCAACATTTGCTTCGCAATTTACATATGTAATGCCATGACCTAGAACAATTTAATTATGATTTGATAATTATATTTAAATTGAATATGGTAAACTATGATTTTGAAAACTATTGGTTTTAGTGTTGTATGGGCTTATGGGACGAAGATTGACAAGTTGGGCTTCGAATGCCCAAAGCCCAGTTGTATTTTCTCATCTTTTGAGATATTGTGAAAAGAATTAAGACCCAAGTCTGAGAATTTTATAAACTGAAGTCTATGGCTCTCTCTAAATTCATCTTTCTAAAAATCATTGAGTAGAAACTCAAGTCTCTTATGATAGGAACATATTTCCAAAAAACACAATATCGTGGTAAAATTCAAAAATCAATAATGTGTTCATATTATTGATACCCACTTATTATTCATGTTTGTTTAAGTGTTCTTACATAGTAAACATAGATTACAAGTGGAGTTCGGGAGATTGAAGCTCAAGTTCATAAAAAAACACTTTTGTGTTATAACTCCAATAGCTATTTCTCAACGGGAAGAAAAATGCCTCAAGAGCTAACGGATTCTTCATCATCTCCAACGATCATCAAAGCTACACCAATTACAAAAGGAGAAGAGTTTAAAATGAGAATAAACAAGAATAAACTTGAAGGGAGCAACACAGAGAGTTGTAAAGGCTTCACAAGTGCTCAAAGAGTTGTAAAGGCTTCACAAATGCCCAGAATAAACTTGTGGTTTGTAAAGGTTCTCAAGTACCCGTAAAACTTGAGGGATTGTAGTGGCTTCTTTTGTGTCTAGATTAAACAAGAAAATAGTGGATTGAAAATCTCAAAAGAGGCTTGAGGACTGGACGTAGGTCAGTGGATGACCGAACTAAGATAAACCACTGTTTATAATATCTCTTCCTTTATCTCTTATATTTCTAGCATATCCAACTTGTCTAATTATTTAATTTATGGATAATTATTTTAATACTTATCATTATAGTTAATATGTGAAAAGATTTCAAAAGTTAGTAAGATTTTATCATACACCAAATTCACCCCCTCTTGGGTGGCAGCCAATTCTAACACTTGCATCAAAGAAACTTGAAGGGAATGGAAGATTTATGCCTTGAACTCACCTAGATGCCACTTGATCTCTTGCTCCTTATTTGTCTTCTTTTTCTCAAGAACACTCTCTCTCTCTTGGCCTCTCTTAGCTGGGCGAAAATAAAGGCTGCCAATGCTCTTAATGTGGCTTATCCCCTATGTTTAATTATATTGAAAAATTAAAGTAAATCCACCTCCTTTAACAATTATTATTTTACTGTGTTCTTGAAAAGTCAACAATCAATCTTAGCCATTCATTTTGATCCTCCCATCATGCCTTTGAGATCAATTTTAATCTTCCCTTTTGACACTTATAAATGTCATAATTTACCATTGTGCCATTACCTTTTTACCATGTTAATTTCCTTTTTACTATAAATAATTTATGTACATATTTTTGAATTATTTCCTATAAATAATTCTTTGAACAATATAAAATTAATGGTTTCATATCTAAATCTCATTATTTTCAATCATAATGCCCCAAATTCACCTAGCTCATGTTTCTTCTTAATGTCCCAAGACGTTTCCCCTTTCTTGAACCGACTACCTTACAATATTCTTTTAAGGATGTTTTTACTTCCAAAGCATGAAACCATTTTTATAATACATTTTCCACTTGTAAATAAATTCCTCTTATTTGAGGCCTCTTGGTATTTTCCATAATTATTTTGGCTAATTCTTCACTAAAATTCTAAAAATTCTTTGGAAAACATTTCGGCCATCTTTATTATACCAAAATTCACAATTTTATTCCATTTAACTTGCTATATATACAAGGATTTTTTTATGTATGGAAATCAGTATGTTACATTGACAATATAATTTCTCGTGATAATTATCAATTTACTAAATTCAAAATATATTATGCTTCTTATCATTTTCTAACCATGATTAAGAATTTCATAATTCCACATTGCCAATGAATCACAAAATTTAAGTAAAATAATTGCATCAACCAAATAATGAATTAACCTCATGAATCTTGAAAACAATATTCAATAAAGAAAGACAAATATATACTTATCTCTCTCCTTTACCACTCGTACTCATGAATTGAGTCTAAAGATTGTTGAAGAAGTTAGATTTCTTATGAGTATAAGAAGAAAGTGGTGCATAATGTCTTGAAGCTGTGAGTAACACTTTCATTTAAGTTTAATTTACTCCCACCCATACCTATCTTATAGGGTAAAAATTGGATTGACGAGCAAATTTCCTGTATGATACAACGAAAACCCTTAAATACGAATTGCACTTCCACTACTAAAACAAGACAACATTGTCTTTTACAAAATAATTATTTGACTTTTTCTTTGTGTGCACTCAAGAACAAAGGTAATGGGTTAGATATCTTGGTGTTGTGTGATTTATAATATGTCTCATCTGGTCTGTTTGTGTTCCAAATAAAGTGATGGAGTGGGGTATTTTATAGATTATAAAGTGATATTTTGAAGTGGTGCTTTTTAAAACAACACCCCTTCAATAAAAAGTCATAACTATATATTAGATATTATAAACCTCGTATGTTCATTCATGAACCAACATAACTTAAATAACCAATAATTATTTAAAATACACTTTCCATGAAGAGTTACACTTTTATAACATGTATAGTTTTCTTAAAAGCTAACACATAACCTTTCACCAAAAAACTTTAGTCATAACCTTTCATGTCTCTAAGAACTAAAGATACATAACTTTAGTGACCGTTAGTGTTATAACTCTTTACACAACCATTCACGTAAATTCTTTAATTTATAAGGACATGACTTTTCAATAAATACATATATTAATTTTAAAATATTCCAACAAAAAGTCTGGTTTTTTATAAGCTAGCTTTTGACTTGACTCCTTCAAAAGTTGGTCAGAGCCTGTTGCACGGGGTACTGGTCCATGTTGCACAATTCCATTCTCTATTTTTTTCCCCAACAATTCCATGCTTAATGCTACAAATGAGCTTAATTGAAATCATTGGCATTAATTTGGACAAAAAATAAATCATTGGCATTAATGATTATATTTGTCAAAAAATTTAAAAAAATTGTTTTATACAATCAATTACTTGAATTTTTCATGTTTATTTTTTTTATTAAAACATTTTTGCTTGAGATACTAAATATTTTAATTGTTTAGAAATAAATCACATTAAATTTGGGGTTAGAGATATATCACGCTTAATAAAAGATTCATATACAAGCCATTTGAAATATTATTTTAGTCAATGATTTTAAATTTTCACATGATTTGTTAATTGTATTTAGGTATTTACACTCACCTATACGATACTAATCCTCAGTGTATGGTACGATAGATGTGCGAGTAATAAAAAATAATAATATTTTATAAGTTGGTTAAATTATTAAATAACGTTAGTCTATTAAATGAGTAAATCCTTCACTTTCCATCTTAAGATGTTACTTGAATTTTTTTCATTTTAATATTATCGTGCTATCTTAAAGTACCAATCAATGATTCGGGTTGACCAAATTCTATGAACCTAATTTAAACGAATGGTTAAATTCCGAGACTAAACCACATTATTCTTTTGGACAATTCCACTTAAATACCTCGCCAAATTCAAAAACTTCAAAAGGGATGTTAACATATCAAAAAGACACTAAGGTACTATGGACTAAATTGAGTATTTCAAATTCGCTGACGTGAACAGTAGTGGAATTCGCAAGTTAAGTAATGGTTTTCGCAAGTTGAGTAATAGATTTCTCTAGTCCATGTTGCTCACTCTTTCTCCCCCTCAAAATTTGTTGATGTGAACAGTATTGGAAATGCGCAAGTTGAATACTAGTTTTCCAAATCTGTGCTGATCACTTTTTCTTCCCCCTCTATCAGCACTATTCATCTCACACTAACACTGTTTATCTGACAGAGGAGAGAGGGAAATCTACCCGTGATGTGAACAGTGTTGCATTTTCGCTATTTAAATAATGTGATTTACAAGTTGAGTAATGGATTTCGCTACTTCATGCTGGTCACTGTTCAAGCCAGTGAGTTTGAAAACACCCAATTTGTTTCATGGTACCTTAGTATCTTTTTAATATGTTAACATTCCTTTTAAGGTTTTTGAATTTAAGGAGGTATTTATTTGAAATTTTCCCTTATTCTTGTTTTGATCGTTTAAACCACACATTATTCTTAAATTCATAAATGTGGGTCATATATGTCCAGTTGTCCACTCCAACAGTCACACCATTACTACAATTGTTACTATTATTAGTGTGTAGCATTGGGAAAACAAGAAAATACCTCCAAAAAAATAGGCCCGACCTAATTAAGTTTAGGCTCTGGGCCGACCCAGGGGCTTAGGCCTATTTAACTTTTTCTTCTTCTTTTTTTTTTTTAAATTATGTCTTTTTCGTATATACAAACAACAATACTTAAGTTAAAATATAAATATTATTAATACTAAGTTAAAATGCTGGACTTTATCTATGTTTAACAAAATACAAACCAATGAAATACAAATTCTAAGATCAAAAAGTTAAAAATTGTTCTATTTGTTTATCAAAACTAAATTAAAACATCAAATATTGTCTATGTTTACCAAAAAAACCATATGCAAAGACAAAAAACTAATTTCTACATCAAATAAATAATTAGATAAATACATAAACTATAAACTAAACACTAAATAATATGAATAACATTATCATTTTAATTTTTTTCATGCCTACTGTCATCACTATCATCTTATGTCAATTTTTTTAAAAATAACAAATATTAAACAAGCCTAAATGGGTCACCTCGCGGCCCTGTAGGGCCAGCCCATTTAAGACTGCAGCCCTACAGGGCCAGCTCGTTTAGGCTCGACCCTATTTTTTGATTCTAAATTACAGGCCTGGCTCGTGATGGGCTCGGCTCGAATTCTTGGCTCTATCTCAAGGAGCCTTTTATTGATTCCTAAGTAATGTAAATGTCATGCAAATACAATGAAAATAAGAGAAAATTAGTTTTGGGGTTTTTGAAATAATAATTAAAATAAAAATGCAATTTAATTAAAATCCTAAAGCTACTATTTTTGGTATTTTTTAAATAATAAGGGAATGGAAATTGAATTTCTTGAGAAATTAGTTCAATGGCTTTCATAGTTCACTAATAATATAGGAGTTAAAATTAATCAAATCTTAATTAAAAACCCCAAGTAATCACATTGGGTCTAATACTCCTAATCAATAGCAACTCCTACAATCGCATTCATAGCTATTGCTTAGGAATATTATTAAAGAACCACTTGATGTGTTAAATAGATTAAATTAATGCAATTGATTCCTCTAATATGAGTGCACAATCGCGACACTCAAATTAACCCAAATTAACTACACAAACTAGTAATAACATAGCAAGTATAGTCTCAATGAATTAATAGAAAATAAATAATTAAGAATCATCCAATTGCAATAATCTAAATCCAATCACAAAATAAACAATCTTAGTTCAACATTAT
>JBAGKO010000011.1:8414616-8433514 GCA_037177275.1 Acacia concinna
AAGCATATTTTATGCTCATCAAACGTGCTCAATACCTATAATCACCCTTAAATTTATTTTTGACTGTTTAGATTGAGTTTAATTAAATTAATATGTTTTTTTAAAAAATAATTTTATTACATACTTAATTAAAAATAAAAAAAATATTATAACTATTACTTTTCATAAAAATAAATTTACAATTAAAAAATGAAAAATAAAAAATTTTAAATTTAAACCGTTCAGATTTAATTTGAATGGTTGACATCTCATCACAATGACAAGAAATTAATTGCTTATCATTGTGATGAGCATGGAATGGAGACCCTTTGTTCTAGACAGTTAATGTTAATGTTGTCTTGACTTGGCTTGGTTGGTGTTCATGGGATGAGGTAGGCCTATTCAATATCTCATCTTATAAAAAGACTAGTACACTAAAATTTTCCTATATCTCTTTCCATTTTCATCAGGATTGGGATGATATTGGGTTCGGCAGGGTAACGACATGTCTCTCGTTTATGTTCTTTTAAGACTTTTTTTTTGCTACAAAAATTATATGAATATATTCTTTTACATAACTGATATTTATCTAAATTAGTTATATTTAATAAAATTTTTATGTTAAAAATAAACTTTATATATGATCATATATATAAATTATATGATAACATCATTACATATAAATAATATCTATATAAAAATATATTAGTTGTATATTTAATAAAAAATATTAATTTTTATGGTAAAAAATATAAATATTATTATATTATATATGTTAATTAAAATAATAAAAAATAATTTTATCTAAAAAAAAGTGGGTGAAGAACAGCTCACATCAGATTTTCATCTAAAAAAAGTCGAATATCGCCACTTGTAAATCTAGTACTCAATTCCAGGAAAGAGCCAAGATTTTTCTGAATAATTTGGAAGGGGGCAGTTGGTTTGAGATGGCGGTTAATACTTAATACAGAAGAGGGGATTTATTTATTTGAACCAAAAGGGAATAAATTAAAGAGAGGAAAACGCGCATATACAGTTCCGGTAAAAGGCAAGAAATGTGACCGTGCGCACAGCTTGCAAAACAGAACGTCGTCGTAACGCATAAGCTAAGGTTAGAATCCAGTTTTGTCATTATTAGTTTTACGATATTATCAGTTATCCCCCAATTTTGTTCCACATTTCCCGGGCGTTGCTCTCTCCAATAAATTCAGTCCCACACTCACACTCACTAGCGTCATATGTACGTCCATCCCTCTCATGCATGATGCATGCTTTCCCTCTGCTGTGTTATGTTTTGTCATTACTTGCAGTGCCGTGAGAAACTTCCTAAACCGTTTGAGCAGTGACTTCAGATAAAGAACCATTTTAAAAAGTAAAAATGATTTATTATAAATGACTTGTATTTAAATAAAAAATAATAAAAATAACTTTTATTATAATATAACTTTTTAAAATTGAGTTTTTTATTTAAAGGGGTACCCGAACACCCTTATAAAAAGCTATTTTATTTTAAATGTTAAGCTACTTAAAGTTTAACCATCCCAATCATATTTTAATTGCACCGTATCACCCTCACCCTCCCTCTTCTTCCAACATTATGAATTATGAATTATCACACACTATAAATATCACGGTCAAATAAATAAGGCGACCCCATTATAGGGATCTGGTTTCCCTACTCAGCTTTTTTGCTGAGTAGGGAGAGCTATACAAATATGGACCGTCAGATCTATCATGATCGGCCTAGATCTGTTTCATTAAAAAATTGATATCTGAAAAAATGCTCATTCTTGGCTAGCGTGGGCCCCCACCTGGAAATACATGTGTGTGGCTGTTGGTGAGAGGCTTCATCACTCTCTTACACACACCAGTCACGGATGACGGCTCTCTATATATGTACACCGGCGGCCGCAACAACTCGCCACACTTGAGAGTTCAGATCATTCATAATTACTCTCTTGGCCATGGCTGTGCGTGGAGGTCTAGGTCTAGCTCTGTGCATGTTTTATATCATTCTATTCTCGTATCTGGGGGCCCCGCTGGCTCAGTCCGACAATTACATCCTCCACATGGACTTATCCGCCATGCCCAAAGCCTTCTCAACCCACCACGACTGGTACAAGGCCACCCTCGCCTCCGCTGCTTCCCACGCCTCTTCTCCTTCTTCGGTGCTCCTCTACACCTATTCCCATGTCATGAATGGCTTCAGTGCCAGGCTGTCCCCTTCTGAGCTTCGTGCCCTCAAAAACTCCCCCGGTTATGTTTCTTCCTTCCCTGATTCCCCCGTCAAACTCGACACCACCCATTCGCCCCACTTCCTCCATCTCAACCCGCTCGCCGGCGCCTGGCCTGAGTCCGACTACGGCAACGATGTCATCGTCGGCTTCGTGGACTCTGGGGTTTGGCCAGAATCTCAGAGCTTTAAGGATGACGGCATCCCCGACATTCCTTCACGATGGAAAGGCGAGTGTATGCGTGGCACCCAGTTCAGTCCCTCCATGTGCAACAAAAAACTAGTCGGAGCTCGTTTCTTCAACAAAGGGCTGCTGGCCAGACATCCAGAAGTGAATATATCTATGAATTCGTCTCGTGATATTGAAGGACATGGAACGCACACCTCAACCACCGCTGCCGGCGGCAGAGTGCAGGGTGCATCTTACTTTGGCTACGCCAATGGTTCGGTGACGGGCATCGCTCCGCGGGCTCGAGTGGCTATATACAAAGCCTTTTGGGAAGAAGGATCCTACGAATCTGATGTCATAGCCGCTATTGATAGCGCAATAAAAGATGGGGTGGATGTTCTTTCCTTGTCGTTTGGCTACAATAAGAAACCTATGTACAAAGACCCTGTCGCCATAGCTACATTCGCGGCCATGGAGAAGGGCATTTTTGTTTCTGCGTCGGCCGGAAACAACGGACCTGATCTTCAAACTTTGCACAACGGAACGCCATGGGTCATAACTGTAGCTGCTTCCACCGTGGACCGCGAATTTCTTGGCGTTCTAACTCTTGGTAATCAAGTACCAGTCACTGGCTTGTCCGCCTACGCAGGGAACTTCTCTGCAGCCCAATTACCGCTGGTTTTTATGGGAACCTGTGACAATTTGAAGAAACTTATCAAAGTGAGGAGCAAGATAGTGGTATGTGGAGATGATTATAAGAAAGGGACCCTGAGACATCAATTCGCAAATCTTGGTAAAGCACAAGTTTTGGGGGTTGTCTTCATCACTAATCACACAGCAATAAGACAAGTCCTACAGTATTCGGTTTTCCCAGCAATCGCTGTGAGTCCAGAAAATGGAGAAATTTTGAAGGACTATATCAACAGGAGCAAGTCGCCAAAAGTAAGCCTGACCTTCAAGATCACATCTTTGGGTAAGACACGAGCACCGAGTGTGGACAGTTACAGCTCAAGAGGACCATCCCAAAGCTGCCCATACGTGCTAAAGCCAGATGTCACAGCTCCTGGATCCTCAATCTTAGCCGCATGGCCTTCAAATGTTCCAGTGGCTATAGTGGGCGAGTCCCAGAAATTGTTCAGCGATTTCAACTTGCTGACAGGAACATCCATGGCGTGCCCGCATGTGGCTGGAGTAGCAGCTCTCATAAAGGGAGCACATCCTGAGTGGAGCCCCGCCGCCATCCGATCAGCCATAATGACATCATCGGACTTTGTAGACAACAGCCTCGGAGTAATCAGAGACATTGGGGATGGATTTAAAGCTGCCTCTCCCTTGGCCATGGGAGCTGGTCATATCAACCCTAATAAAGCACTTGATCCTGGTCTCATTTACGATACAGGAGCTAAAGATTATGTGAATCTGCTGTGCGGTCTAAACTACACTCAAAAGAACATTAAAACCATCACCGGATGCTCTTCTTCTAATTGTTCCAAGCCTTCCTTGGACCTCAACTACCCTTCTTTTATTGCATTCTTCAATTCCAACGATTCTTCTTCTTCCTCGACAGTAGTAGTCAGAGAATTTCACAGAACCGTCACCAACGTTGGAAAGGGGCCGGCTACTTACCAACCTTTGATAACACCCATAGAAGGGTTTAATGTCAGCGTCACTCCCAACGACCTGGTCTTCTCAAAGAAGAATGAGAAATTAAGCTACAAGCTGAGAATAGAAGGCCCTCCATTTTTGAAGGCGCATGTAGCTTTTGGTCAGCTTGTTTGGCAGGACAAATCACACTCGGTTCGGAGCCCTATTCTGATCACAAGTCTCAGCTCAGAACCGATATTGTCACCCCCAGATAGCTATATCTGATTTGTAAAAACTACCAATCAGTTAGCGTGTGTTTGGAATAATAACAAGTGCCAATATAATGAAGTCATGCGGGCGTGCATGCATTCATAGAATATTATATATATTAATTCAATCAGCCTTATGATTGAGCGCATTTAAATATTTTAAATTTACAGATCTCACGGATACAGGAGAAAATGAGGCAATGCATAAAATAAATTCACTCGACCGATCTATTTCTGTTCGTGATGATATTTTACTCATTAAGAGCATATTCTGTGGTAAAATGTCAAACAAGGTGCTGTAAAAGAGTATATTTTTATTATTTTAATGTCACTTTTAACAATAGTTGGCCAAAAACTGTCACTTTCAACGAGCATGAGCTTTGACTTTGACCAATATAATTTGCCCGTGAGAGTTACAAAAGAGTTTGAAATAACAAGGAATCAGGTCAAAAAGTTTAGCAAAGAAATGTACGTAAAGAGGACGAAAAATGGTGCATGCGAGGAGCAGCCCCTGGCAAAAGATACATAGGCACGGTGGTTATAAAACATTCGTCATTTTCGAGAGCATCATGTCATTTCATCCTGCTTTATGTTCAATTGGGAAGTGAAAGTACTGGCCCAAAAAAATTGGAAAGAGGAAGAGTTAAATGTGTGAAATGGAAGGGGGCAAGTGTTGATCCTTTACACCATCTGGTCTGGCATTCCTTTCATTGTAATGTACGTACGTAGTAGCCATTTTAATGTGAGTCGCCATCCAATATGTATATCCTGATTAACGATCTCTACTTTAATTGTTACTAGCTAATTAATATGGATCGGAGCAGTACCCATTTCACCAGTAGTGTTCCTTTTTATTCATTGCTATCCCAAATCATAGAGTAAACTGTAGGTTCTATTACAAGGGAATTGCATACAGCAGTGCAACTGTACGTGCAAGGCCGTCAGCGCACAGGAACAACCAAAAACCAAATGTCTTGTATTTGAGAGAAATAATGGTTTCTAGCTAAGGCTAGAGAATAATAGAACAGACAGGCGAAGTCATACTACTCCTATCTTTTTTTATAAATTCAATTTATCTGATTCTCACAGATGAAGGAAAATTAGTCGACTCGTTGAATAATGATCAATTTTTTTTTTAATTGGGACAAAATTAAAATACCATAGATCATTAATGATTTTCTAGGTGAGCTTATAATAATGATCAAAATTTTTTAAACTGGACTTATAAACTGTTTGCCTATCGTTCATGAATCCGCGCACAGTTCAAATATAGAGTGGTAGGAAAACAAAATAAGCTAAATTCTGTCAGTTAACATGTGGCATGTTTGCTTTCATATATGATGCCAAATAATTGCTTAAATGCCACTCATTAATTCAAAGTCGTATATGTTATTGACGTTTTTCTTCCTTTTTGCCATGCATGTTACTGATGTTGATTTGTTGAATATTCAGACTTAATAATGATCGGTGTATGAGACCGGATGTATCTAGGTACCATATTGGGTATAGTTGAATTAGATGCCAAAAAGTGCATGTTTGAAAAACAATAAAACTACGATTCTCGTATACTTATCCCCTGAATTCTCAAAACTATTTTCTCAATACCAACAACTGAGTCTGTGGGTCTCCAATACTAATCATACCCATAGGCCATAGAGTGGTGAAGCTGGGAAAGAAAGTTGTCATAAAAGAACAATAAAAATTCGGAAAGAACCAGAAAGATGGGCTAGCCTGTGCAGTTAACTGAAAAGCGCATTCCATGAATGAGAAAAATTGCCCAAATAGAAGTGGGTTAAAATTGGCCCATCTAATCTAAGCTCACAGACTAGATCGTCTCTAGCCTCTACTAAAATAAAACTTGCCTTTACCAAAATTAAAGAAAACTTGCCCGTATCATCATTCTCCCTCATCATACGCGGTGCCAAATTCACACCAACACACTCCTTGTTTAAGTTTGACACCATACTGACCAATAATGGCGTGTGCACTGTTCTTCTTCTTTTTTTTAAGCATCATAAGGGGGGAAAAAGAAAAAAAGAATGACCATACCTCTGTAGTTTGCGGTTGGCACCTGTTGGCTCAAAACTGATAATTTTTTACTTCCCCGTAAGGGGTTTTCATCAAAGCTGTTTTACTTAATTTTTCCCCATTCCCCATCATGTTTCGTTACTTTAAAGCGAAAACAAAATACGGTAATTTTAACTAAACGGCGCTTGGTGAAGAGAATATGATATAGGGTGATTATTACACTGAGCTGTTTAATACTCTGTGGCTATAGCCTAATACACCTTGTGTGAGTATTTAATACTCTGCTAAGATTTGACTCACGGGGGCGTTAATCTGGTCTTGGACGGTGCAGTAATATAGTAATGGACAAAAAGGTGAATTGTTTAAGGAAGAAATTATTCCTGACTGCTGAGTCTGACAGACATGCTCAAATTCAACAGCTTCTCCTCTTCAAATGGGACACCCGGCGTCGGTGTAATTAGCCCCCCGAATTAAAAAAGGCACCCATCAGATCAAGAGTAATGAAGCCGCAACTCCCTAAACAGTAACACACACAATCTCGTGGAAATGAATGGGTTCAGCACAGCACATCACATGACATTCTACACGTGTTCAAGTGCCACTGCCGGCGTTCTCAGGTTACTGTACCAGTATAATACAATAGTAGTCAATGGGTTTGGTAAGTGGCATAGACAAAGGGTGAGACGAGATTAGTTTTGGGCTGAGTAGTGACAACTGTTATTTGACTGTCGGTGATGCGATGCGTTTTGGTTTCCCCGTTTTTCCCCTTCCTCTTCCTCTTCCTCCACTCCTTCCTCCCCAAAAAACAAGACTACTAGCTCCAACCTCACCGATTTCCCATTCTGTCTCTTTTACAAGTATTTCTTTCCCCTCACCCCACTCTCCTCTCCTTCCTCCATAATGTACAACTAACTGCCCCATGTGTCTTTGTCGTGTCGTGTCGTCTTAGTAAAGTATAATTGCTCTCTCCCTCATCAACAATAACAATTACTAATAACCACTTCATTTTCTATTCGTCCAAGCACTCACTCACTCACTCACTTGCAGGTGCACTATACTGGTCTGAGTGCGATTGGCTTCATATGTTCCCATAAGGGTGAAGAGGAACGACTTGTGATAAGGTGTCGAGACGTTGGTCATTGCAGGCTATAATGCACGCCAAGACTGACTCGGAGGCCACTAGCGTGTCGGCGTCGTCTCCGACGAGATCCCCACGTCGGCCGGTTTACTACGTACAGAGCCCTTCCAGGGACTCCCACGATGGCGAGAAGACCACCAACTCTTTTCATTCCACCCCTGTTCTCAGTCCCATGGGATCTCCCCCTCATTCTCACTCCTCCCTCGACCGTCACTCTCGCCAGTCTTCCTCCAGCAGGTTCTCCGGATCCCGCAAGATCCTTCGTAAGTCTCTCAAGCCCTGGAAGGAGCCCCACGCCATCGAGGAAGAAGGCCTTCTCGACATGGAAGACGGCCACAGCAACGCTCTTCCCCGTCGCTGTTACTATCTGGCTTTCCTTCTCGGCTTCGCCCTCCTCTTCTCTTTCTTCGCTCTGGTTCTCTGGGGTGCCAGTAAGCCTATGAAGCCCGAAATCACCATGAAGGTTCCAACCAATTCCCTCCCCCTTCTCATTCCCCATTCCCTGTTCTTGACTTGGCTAATCCATTCGCATCCGTTTTGCAGAGCATCAAATTTGATCGCGTCAGGGTGCAGGCGGGCTCCGATTCTACGGGAGTTGCCACCGATATGATCACCATGAACTCCACCGTCAAATTCAAGTATCGCAACACCGGCACGTTCTTTGGGGTCCACGTCACGTCGACGCCTGTAGATTTATCCTATTCGGAAATCAGGATTGCTTCGGGAATTGTAAAAGCCCGTCCCATTCTCGTCATTACTTTATTAGCACGTGTTACCCATAATCTTCTCACTTACTGTGGTTTACTACGGATGAAATTGCAGATGCACAAGTTTTATCAGTCGAGAAAAAGTCAGAGGACGGTGAGCGTAGCCGTGATGGGGAACAAGATTCCTCTGTATGGAAGTGGCGCGAGCCTGAGCAGCTCAACGGGGGTGCCTACGATCCCAGTACAGTTGAGATTGAACTTCGTGGTTCGATCGAGGGCGTACGTGCTGGGGAAATTGGTGAAGCCCAAATTCTACAAGAAGATTGCGTGTTACATAACTCTTGATCCCAAGAATATCAATAAGCCACTGTCCCTGAAGAAGTCTTGCACATACGATTGATGCCGTACTATAAAGCAGCTCGGGAGTATCACGAAATGAGCAGGGAATCAGGATAAATGAGGACCCAACTGCCTAACGTTAGGCCAGGATGCGAATAACACGTTTCTGGGCTTTTATTTTGTTTGTTTTTTTTTTTTTGCTTTTGTTTTAACCCAACAGCGGAAAAGATGGGGATCTATTGTGAGTGATCTGAATGGGGAGGAAGACTTGGTCGGATTTGAGTTTGTGTAATGTGAAAGAAAAATAATTTATTCAATCTTAGCGCTGTCACTTGTCAGGACGCTTCTGTTGTGGCTTGTGCCTTGTGTTAATGCTGATTGCGTGATAATGGGAAAATGATATGTTTAGTTGTTTACCAGCCATTTAGCCAAAAAAAAAAAGTCCATATCTATATGTGTGTGTGTTCTTCCTTTTCTTTTCTTTTCTTTTTTAAAAAAGAGAGTTGGAAAAGTGCGGAGGCAAAGGACCAACGTTCCCAGCTGTTGAATTTCTGGAAGGTCTTGTTAATTATGGATGTCATTAGGAGGGGAGGATGTTAGGGTGAATTGGAGAACAAGGAAGTGTGCTAATTACGTAAGTAGGAGATATATGGTTTAAATATGAGTACTAATATAGGGTTAAGTGATTGATTTAAGAGGTGATTGGGATTGGGGGGGATAGAATATGATCCATGCTTGGCGCTCACTTCATTCCCAGATTCTTGCACATAATATAATAAATAGTGTTGCCTTTAACATGTAACCCAATTCCCCCAGTAGAAGTAGAAGAGATCATAAAGTAATAGTTGTTGAGAGCAAAGGGATAGAGAAGATGCATGCATGGATGTCCTGTGATTCGCATTAGTTAAAGCGATGTAATATTGAGACAAATCGTGAGGCTGGGATTGATTGTGTATGAACCATTTCTTGAAAAGTTTAGAGCAAATGAAATCAGTTTGGATTAAATAAATAAATAAATAAATTTCCTGCTCTTCCTACCATGTAATGTACTCCTATTTTCTCTTTTCTTTTCACCTTTTGTTTATTTCTTAAAATTTTGACAAAGCACTGGAGAATGCAGTAATCTTTCAAATTTGGCGGTACCAGAGTCCACTCTGGTCTAACGGGCTGGGATTCTCTTCGGCACCGGTCGCTGAGGTGGCCAATGTTGATTGGGCTCCGTCGGTTGCCTCCATCTCACCTTTTACTTTTAACGTGAAATTAGGCATATTAAAGATTTAGTTGGGACTAAATAGTGGTGATGAAGAATGTTGAAATGGCTTAATTCAATTAACCTGTTCAATTAGAACGAAAAACAGGTAGAAGCAGTGGATTTGGCTTCGATTTTCAACCGACACGCGCCAGCGAAAGAATTGACACGACCGCCAATGTGAATTGGCCCAAACAAACACAATCCAAAATATGTTTATAACCAAATTTAATTAATTTTTTTTAGAATTTAAAATAAAAAGTTAGTTATATTATTTTAAAATATTAAAATATATTATTTTCTTTAAATTATTTTATTTAACTTATAAACTAATAATAATATAATAAAACATAACACATAATATAATTAAATAATTTATTTTATTTTTTTAATATCTTTTAAAAAAGTCTATTGGATAAGAGCGCCCAAACAAAAAACATGAAACACATGAGTTGGCTTTGGCCGATGAGCAGTGAAGCTGCATGATGCTCACCCATCTCATCTCACTTTCATTTCTTACTCATCACCCATCAAGTTTGATTAACTGAGAGGTTTAACATTCTCCAAATTGTAAACGCTGACCTATATACTACCATATAATGAAAACGACCAGATTAAAATCTTTTTGGGAGCTAACAATAAAAAATTTGAGAAAATATTACCAGCATTAAAATCCATGAAATTATTGCAAAAAGAAAACAAGTAAGGAGTCCCACTTCAAAAGATTACCAGCATATTCAGTTTCGTTGCCTTTTTTTTTCCGGCACCAGCAATCCAAACTTGAGAGTTGAGATGAGACCACCACGTAAGCTTGAAACATTTAGTCTCGACCACGAGGGACAGATTCACGAGTTTCATTGAGATCACTGTGCGTGTTCCCTTTGAATAATTGCGCCAATTTGGACGATTTATGAAAATAGCGGGGACAGCTACAAGATAACTACGCACAGAATTTATCCCCAGCAGGCAACTCACCTTTCCGAGGGAAGGACCTCCTCCTTCCCTCTCTCATGCGCTGCACATCCATGGCTCTCCCTAACCACTTACAATCCTTCAGGTAATTCAAGCTGTTCAACAAAGCAACTCCATTTCTTCATCCTTTTTTACTTCACTTTTTCTGGTTGCTGTTCTAGTCTCGTCTCTTACTATTCCCCTCAACCTTTCACCAGAAATTTGCAAACGCTCAACGGTCAGACGTCTCGGCCGGTCGCTTACTACAACTCCACTCATCTGCAAGATCAGCCCCATGCTCAGCATCCTCCTTATATTCCTCCTTGTATGTAAATTATTCATCTTTGGCTTTCCATTTTTACTTTAATCCCTTGTTTAATTTGTTTTATACGCTTCTCCGACTCACGGAAGAACCATCACATGCGTGCTGCGATGAAAAGAAAGAAAGAAATTAAGAAATGAGGTTTCTAAACTCGTTGTCAACTTGAGCAATTGAACTGCGAGTTCAGAATGATGCTCTTTTGTTTGTTCGACTTTATTCGCGTCTCTTTATGCCCAGTTGTTCGCTGCTACTTTATTCTTTGGTTCATATATTGAATTGATGCCGCAATTAATGGGGTTCTTGTGCTCCTTTAGTTCACGTTGTTGGGTTTGCGCCGGGACCAGTCCCTGCTGCTGACGGCAGCGACGGTGGAGCTGATGTACAATGGAATTACAATTTAGAACCCGAGAGGAAGAGACTGAAAGAACAGGACTTTCTCGAGAATAATTCTCAGATTTCTTCAGTAGATTTTCTGCAGCCTCCATCTGTTTCCACGGGATTGGGCTTATCATTTGATAATGCCCGCTTGGCTTCCACGGGAGACTCGCCTTTATTGTCACTTATCGGTGATGACATTGATCATGAGTTACAGCAACAGGATGCGGAGATTGATAGGTTTCTCAAAGTGCAGGTTAGTACAATTTATGGTTGTCTACTTTGCCTTTCCATCTTTACTTGTTTTTATAAGAACAATATATCCGGTTAAAATAAAAATTCCATCGACACTGTATACCTTTTTGTGGCCATGCCTACATACCATGCTATTTGTGAATACTTTGAGATACTTCTATTTCAGTATCTTTTGGGTTGTTCTCAGTGTATGTCTTAACTAAAGGGAAGGTAGTTAAAAGTTCAATAATTTCTTGGTGATTTCTTGTGTGTTTCCCTTTGAAATGAGTCTATCACTTTACTGGGTTTTGTAAATATGTTTATATAGTACTTGTTTGATATTTGGTTTGATGTTCACAATAAACACCATCTAGTTTTACATGTCAAAGGTTCAACAAATGTCTAACGCATGGTTGGGCATCAAGATCTTTGATATAGGCTCTAGTAATTTGAAGGAATCTGAAGGAATGGGGATTTTCATATCACTTCTATTTTGTTCTGTTTTCAAGATCTTTCACTGAAATTGAATAAACTTTCACTTTTTTGAGTCAATTGTAAAAGAAAATAAAATGTGAAAGTAGATATACAAGGAAATAGAACCATGGAAAAAGCTAAGTAATTTTAAGTCATGATGATCACCAAATAAAACTATCAGTTGGCAACCATGCTCATCCGTACAAACTAAGCAAGATATCTTTCTATCATTGTCTGCACTCCCAAAGGCATGATACTATGTTGTTAGGGTAAGGAAGTCAAGCCTTTGATATTAATCCCCACTGAAACAAAAATATTTTCTCATTGATATTCCAAGTTGTTTCCAAATAGCAGAGCTGTCTCTGTTGAGCCATGGACGACTTTTCCCATAGTTTATGCCCATAATTAGGACCTAGGCCTTAATCCTCTTCTCCTTCTGTGGTTCTCACTTTGGTTGGAACTTGGAAGGATGGTGAATATTCTCTAGAAAGTCTCACGATCAGTGAGGTTTGCTTGTTATTTAAAATAAAGCTAGCATCTCCAGCACATTTAAGATTCTGGATTTCTAACTCGAGTACTTGTGAGCAAAGTTTCCTTTCCTCATCTCCTATGTGATAAACGTATTATATGAGGAATTGCACGAGCCCTCAGATTCTCACAAATCTGATCAAGCATGGTCAATGAACTGCTTTTCTTTTTAGCAACTATATCTATATCAACTGCTTTGCCCTGCTGCCCTAAGATTCATTGGCATAACTGTATGTAACCTAAATACAAGTTTAATGAATTTTGTGCATTGAAATAGGGTGAGCAAATGCGGCAAAGTATATTAGAGAAGTTTGAGGCAACACAACTTGAGAGTATATCAATTGTTGGAGGAAAAGTACTTGACAAACTTCGGGAGGGAGAAGCGAAGGTGGAAAGCATGAATAAGAGGAACAAAGAACTGGAGGAGTACACAGAGAAGCTGAGTGCAGAAGTAGGCGTGTGGCAACAACGAGCCAAATACAACGAGAACATGATTTCTGCTCTCAAGTATAATCTTCAACAAGTGCAGCTTCAAGGGAGAGATGGTAAAGAAGGATGTGGAGACAGTGAGGTTGATGATACGGCGTCGTGCTGCAACAGTGGATTCATCGATTTTCAGCTGCTCTCCAACGACAACAATGAGATGATGAAATGCAAGGCTTGTAGGGTCAATGAAGCTAACATGCTTGTGTTGCCATGCAGGCATCTCTGTCTCTGCAGAGATTGTGAAACTAGGCTTAGCTTTTGTCCTCTCTGTCAAGCATCTAAATTTATTGGCATGGAGGTCTTCATGTGACTGCATATTTGTATCTGATATCCCTAATTCTATACCAAAAGAAGTATGCCTTATGTGTTGTTACCGTGCTTGTAATCCTTAACACGTTTCTCTAATTGTACCTTGGGCTCTTGACATCATGTGATTCCAAAGACATTGTAACTGTGCTTTACTGGCTCGAAGAAGTAAGATATTGTATCGTTAGTGCCCTGTTTTTGTTTTGATAAACTCCAGTTTCAGTGTTACAATTTTTAAAGGAATCAATGGACCATTCTGTTAAATGAGAAATTTCAAAATTCATGAGGAATCAATGGAATAAATTTTTAAAGAAAAATAATTTAAATTTCAACAATATAATAATAAAATATTTTAAATGAAAAGTTTAAACGGGCCTTGGAGCGAAGTGGGGAGTCAGAAATAGAAAGCTTGAAGTAAAAGTGCCCGAAAGAGAAAACCCAGTCATTGGCATGGGCTCTAGTTGGCCCAATGTCCAAGGTAGAATGTAGCCCATCAGTATTTTGATACCTATGTAACCAAGTTTTCTCATAAGCTGTTCAGCACAAGGAATAAATAAACTAAATCGAAGTTCGAAGCAAAAATTATATCGTAAAATAAATAAATCTGGCTCATTTCAAATAGTTATGTCTTCAATTCAAGCCTCTCAGTATAGAGCTAGATATTGGAGTCGTTTCAAAATATGGTGACTTTTTTGCTTGAGAGAACTCCATATCCAAACATCATGCTATCGTAACGGTTATTTTTGCTAGAGAACAAATTATTTTAGTTTAGATTATTTTAATTTCTTCCTGCCTCTTAACGTTTATTTTATTTTGTCTTCAGTAGCCTGTTGGAAGCAGGCTTTTGAGTTGAAACAAAATAATCCAAGCTGTTTTACGAAACTAACAAGACATGACATAGAAACCAACAATAGTACAGAACACACATGAAGCCCTAACTTGATGCAAGATTAAATATTGTTCTTTATTTTGATAGAAGGACATCTTGAATCATGAGCAGCGTGGAATATCCAGTACCTTTAACTCGACTACTGTTCCTCTTTCTCTCACATGCTGTACTGGAGAATACTTGGGGATCAAGATTTAAATATACTGTTGGGAATCCCTTTTCTTTTTTTGAAGGGGGAAAAAAATCTAATGGGGAATGATAGCTTTGGCAAACATGCATGAGGGCGAGAAGGGAGAGATAGGAGAGAGAGGTGAAGAAGATTGAATATGGATGAGCTTTATTCTAATCATGCCCTAGAAAGCGATAACAAAGAGGAAAATGAATATGCTTCCCTCATCATTATAACTATCTTTGTAATCTATTATTATTATTATGATTATTCTTATTATTTGTTACTATTAATTATTATCACCACCACCGCTATATCCAGCCCATGCATGTCCTTTCACA
Organism: Acacia concinna; assembly: GCA_037177275.1. NCBI lineage: Eukaryota > Viridiplantae > Streptophyta > Magnoliopsida > Fabales > Fabaceae > Acacia > Acacia concinna. The sequence continues at coordinate 8,429,387 of JBAGKO010000011.1, forward strand.
CTCATTTCCCTTCCTTTCCCTTTTTCCTCTTTAATTATCCCTCTCACGTAAAAGGAATCATCTCTCAATCTCATACTTTACCAAAAAGATAATACAGCACAGTAAAATTTAGATGGGGAAGTATACAGTAGAGTAAGATCAGAGCTGAGTGGAGTGAGCTCAATCATGCAAATTCTCATCCTTATTATTCCCCATAAAGCTGTTTTTGCACTTCTTTTTTCTTCTTTCTCTTTTGTGGGGTATGTGGCCAGCCTTCTCTAGGCCTGTTTCCTTCCACTTTGTATCACACTGTTCCTTCTTTTTTTTCCCCACTGATATCTATCATATGCCCTCTCAGTGAATTTCATTTTGGGATTCCAATATCTCTCTGATCTTTTTTATTTGCAGTCAAAGTTATATTCCTTCTTTAAGCTGAACCATGTATCTACTTATGCCCACAGTTCCTGCTTTTCATGGATATTGCGCTCTGATGCCCAAGCTTTTGATCCCCACGTAAATGGAACATTTGTTCTTTTGTCAGAGTACATTTCTAAAACCTAATCTATTCTTTACCCACATCATAACATACAGTACCCCATACATGTGTGCCTTGCAGTACCTCGTCCAATATTTCGTATAAATTAATGATACAGCCTACTGGAGTACACACGCCTACCATTTTTACCTTTGACGTGACCAGAGGATAGCATTGTCCTTTTTTTTTTTAATCCCTCGTATCCTCAAGGTAGAAATTTAGTTGAAGTCAAAGCGAGAGTTCTAAGCTAAAGGGAAAACAAATTTATGCTTCGCCTTTTTATGTTTTTCCCCTTTTAAACAAGAAGTTGCATGTAATTAACACAGCCTTTCACGTACGTTTATACAATTCCTTTAGTCGTCGACACTCTCAAAAGATATAGACAGCTAGAAATTTCTTCGTTAACACTGCACTTCGTTGTCCTAGAGCATAACCTTTTGTATTCTTTTTTCTTGAATCATCAGTTTGTACATCATCATTATTATGGGGCATATCGTCTTATAAATTATAATAGGTACGTATATGTATGTTTGACAGTTAAATATGCACAGTAGATATAGATCCACTTAAATAATAGGAAGGAAGGAAGACAGCGCCAAGAAGTTTGAAATGAGGTACGGTTTGTCTTACATGCTTGTAAGCATGGGGAGTTACAAATATATCTATCAAAGTTTGGTGCGTATCCATGCTTTTATGGGTGGGACGTGAAAACAGCTTCACCCTTCGTCTCTGTAATAAAGGCAACAGCAAAGAAGTCCCGCTCCATAATAGGCTGTTGCTTCCACTTTTGGCAACAGTGAGGTGGTCCTTTTATGAATCAGTACCTTACCTAATAATATATATACCTACATAATATAATCCACCTTAATTCATATATTCTTTCCTTTCACCTTGTCCTTAATATTATTCTTGAGATTAAACTCTCCCAAAAGGTCAACTTGCGAGATTGTGCTTTAGTGCAATGATTAGTTCTGCAACTAGCTAATTGCAAACTTAAGTCTATCTGTGTTTGCTGAAAACAACATGGGTGCAAGTTGTTGTAGGCCATAAACTGTCGTTTCCACAAAATTAATTATAAAGACTGAACAAATTAAAGTCGTAACAAAAACTTGCAAAAGCGAAGCCTGGCTAGTTGGTACTGTAACAATAATCAATGATACTGTGTATATATTGTTAAATTCAATCTGTCATGAACAAAGAAGACCAAAGAATAATATTTGAAGTGTAATATCATTTCTGCTAAGCTGTTAATCTCGTTCAATTGATCACTGTATTTGAATGACCTGGATCACTATCAGATCACTAGCAAAAACGGCTTTTTCCTCAGACATGAATGACTCAACCAAAAGCATTCTTTGTTTGGTGGAAAATTACGTGGAAGTTATGGATGTATCATTACATGGTTGTGGCAGCGTATTCACACACACACAATAGTCATCATATACACTGGACAGTTGGGATCTATCAGGCAGAGCAAATTATTTTTCCGATTCCAGAACATTAACAATAATAATAAAACTCAACTACGATCAACTAAGGATCCTAATTTTTTTTTCCATTTACCGAGAATGGATGATAGGGCAATGAGAGTTGAAAGGATTTGCCATTTTCATAAGATTGATGAATGCATTATTGGGAGGAATCAGAAAGGGAGAAACATGATGCTACTTTAAGAAAAATGCATTCACAACCAAAATTAAAGTGATGAACGTGAGGGAGAGAAAAGAGAGAGGTGGGTCTTTCAACTATATGCATGAAATGATGAGGTAGGGACCCAGAAATAAGACACTTCATCATCTCATGAAATCCCTTGGATTGAGGAGCGAGCTACCACCACACTGAACATTCAACTGTGCAATCTCTGGATTGTGGAATGTGGATGTGGAACCATATTAATCCTCTCTCTCTATATTTTTTTTGTTGGTTAGTAATCACCTTTATTTATTTTTCCTTTGAAGTATCAGTCACAGTTATGAAAAGAAGAGAAGGAGAAGACGAAGGAGAGAAAAAGAATGTGATAAGCATGTGATCCAACAGCCTTTATGTTCCCCGTTACTTCCCATCCCTAACCTATCTTTACATACCTTTCTTCTTCCCCATTATTCTTCTTCTAATTCTACTTCTAAACCAAATTAACCACTGTCTTTTTTTTGGACATTCGGTGACCCTCGCCTTTTTTTTTTTTTGGCTTAATCATTTTGAGGTCAAGAGGATCCACGTTTAATTCTTAATTGTACTGGAAACATAATTTGGGTCCCAGTAAAAGACATGCGAGGTCGGCCATGCATGCCATGCATGGGCATGTGCTTGATTGATTAATCAAAAAGCATTTTTTTTAATTAGTGGAGGTGTTTGGCCCAGCATCAAATCAAGTGGATTTATCTAACACTTCTCTTTGCTTTTCTTTTAATTAAGTCCATATGAAAGGATAGATGGTACGTGTTGGTGTGTGTGTGTGAGAGAGAGAGAGAGAGAGAGAGAGATTAGGATATTTGGTAGAGAATTTGAATATACTATATATATTCATTCATTCTATTACTAGCTATTCTGTGGTACAATGCAAATTGTAAAGTATCTATTGTCACGTAAATGGAAGGATCTCTTTTACTTTTTCACGTAGAAGTCCTACTTTAAGAAAGTGAGAAGGAAAGGGAAACAAAAATAAAGCGGAAAGGAAAAGAGGGAGAGAAAAGAAGAGAAAGAAAGGGAACGAAAGACAGAGGAGGGAAAGAAAGACTCTCTTGTTGTTCTCTTCTTTTAATGTATCTCCAAAGTATGTTAAAATGAACTTTCTTTCGTTGATTTGAAAATAAAAAGTATGCCATGCAAGTAAATTTTTTTTTAATGTTAAAGAAAGTCATGTTGTTTGAGAGGAATTTGCTTTCCAACATCTTTTTTTAAGGCCAATTCAACTTTGCGTGGAAAACCATATTCCATGTATACATTATTGTATTAATTTGCCTTAACGAGTATAGATCACTTTCCATGACGACCAATCATCCATTTGGTATATATATGTGTACACGTACGCACGAAAACATGTATGCCTTTATTTTCATACATATAAATGTCTCTTTTTTTAAAAAAATATATAATCCCTCAATAAAACTCTCTTTCTCATGCATGCCCTGACTGATTTAAGAACAATCGTCACCTAAAAATTAAACATGCCTTAAACTCAAAATTAAAAAATAACAGATCTATCTGATAATATTAGTTGTGGCGGTACTATAATAAGGCGTGTATATATAAATCTTTTAAATTTTTTTATTGTGAAATAAAATAATCTTGGAAATTTTGAAGGGAGAATAACATGAAAAATAAAGCTACAGATACGATGAGCTTCACTATTCATCTCTTTAATTTATCTTCTTTTTACTGTAAATAAAATCTATAAAAAATTGTATAATTTAAAAAGAAAACACTACTACATTTTTTTTTTATATTTAGCAGTTGTTTTTTGCCCATATATGGCGGTTGAAAACCTCCATATATTTTAACGTCATATATATATACATGATGGTTAAACAACCGCAATATATTTAATATATATATATATAACGGTTGTCAAATTCTAACTGCCCTATATATTAGTCAATATATGACTGTTTTCA
>JBAGKO010000011.1:8434737-8444941 GCA_037177275.1 Acacia concinna
ACATCAAACTTTAATATAATTATAGAACAAATTAAAGTAAATAAAGAACTCTAATATATATGTATCCATCACAAAATTAAACAACCCTTCCATCACAATATATATACAATAGCCAACGAGCATTAAAATGTACACAAATTATAACGATCTCATATCAGAGGTAATAGTTTAACTAAATATATATACAGTACAACAGCTGATGCAATAACAGAGGATTGAGCAACCAGCCGGAAATGCAAAAAGGACAAGCCTTTGCAAAGAGAAAGTAGATCAGAACAGTGTTAGAAACAGCCGCGAAACCCTCGCAAGCCAATGTGTGCACTGCGCACGCTAGGACATATTGCAACACCCACGAAACCCACCCAACCCAACGAGCATGTACGACTCACGCGTGCGACGATCTGACAGGGACGAAATGATAAATCCGCGACGGAGGGTGGAAAAGGAAGGCAGAGGAGATTGAAAAACTTCGTCGCATGTGGAAAAATAAGCTTTCTGATGTTTTACCAAGTTTCAAATGACAATTAAAAAATGGGTATATCAGATTTATGAATGAAGAATATAGGGCAGTTATTATTACAAAACCGTCATATATCAAATGTATGATAGGTTTTATCAGAACAACCGTCGCATATATCTAACATATATATAACGGTTTTTATTACACAACTGTCATATATGATATGGTTTTTTTTCCACCAAAAACTGTGGAATTATATGACGGTTTAATGAGCAATCGTTATATATAGTTCACATATATATGACGGTTGCACTACTACAAAAAAGGCCCTTTAACGTCTGTTTTAAAACACTTTCTACGTCTATTTTCAAGGAGTCATCGATGCAAGAGACATAAAAAGTTAGCGTCTTTTTCAAAAAACAGACATCTATAGAGGCGTCTGGTTTGGAGTAAATATTCAAATAAAGGACGCCTAAATGGGCATCCTTTATTTGATAATAAATTATCAAATAACGAACACCTACAGGGCGTCTATTGTTTCAAATAACCCTATGGGCGTCTGTTTTGAAAAAGGGAGAGATGCTTTAAAAAAATGCTTTGTTTCCGTACCGGTTAATAATCAAGGAAAAAATATATAAAATTTTTCGTATCGGTTGATAGCAAGGCTTCACAAATTTGATGTATCTGGACCACGTAGAACACTCTTAGAGAGTATTTCAAAGAGTCTCTCCATTGTAAAAGGAGAGTAGGAGCAAGATAGGCGCTAGCATAAAGGGGTGAGGGAGGGATGCTGTGAAATATTGAACTGAAGACAAGAGTGTTTAAGAAAGGAGGTCGCCGCTGTAAAAGGAGAGAAAAAGTTCAGATTTCAGAGAAAATGTGATGAAGACGAACAATAATTGAGAAGACGAATAATAAGAGGGAAATGGTGGCAGGAATAAAAAATTGGCGTCCATTATTTCTTAAAAAAGACGCCAAATAATCTCATCGGAGTGTCAGACATTATAGACTTTGTGAAGGTGTAGACTTTGTGAGGGTGCATAAGCTAGCGGGAGGGCGTCGGTGTGCAAATTCGCGTCTTTTTGTAAAATAATAGACGCACAAGTGCGTCAATTATTTGATAACAGATGCACTTGTGCGTCCGTGCGTTTGTTCAATAGAACAGACGCCCAAGTGCGTTTGTTAAAAAAAAAATTGATGCAACGCTCCTTCATTTAATTACGATTGTGCCACGCTTAATTTTTAACTACTGTTTTTTTAAAAACGGACGTCTCTTACAGACATTATAGCCCCTTTTTATAGTAGTGTTGGTACTTATAACCATCATATATGATTCTTGAAAACTTCCTTCTATCCATATATGGCAGGTTTTCGGAAACCAAGATATATAGAGTACCGTATATGTAAGATTCTGTGGTAGTGAAATAAAGACGTTGGTAAAAAAAGAAAATAAAGTTCAGGAAACTTAAACTTGTAAAACTAATGTGTTCCTTCCCATGGAAGCTGTGTGAAGCATAAACATAAATATAATATCCCCAAAAAAAATTTTAAAAAAGGGAATCCAACCAGATCATCAGTACATTTTGAATTATTAAAAAGAATTTTGAATATTTAGCACATTAGTAGTTTTCCTTTCAGTGCCACGTCTTGGTATTATTATCTGATCTATTGATCAGTACGACAGCGGGAGATATTTCATTTTTAAATATAATAGGTACATATGCATGGACATGACAATTAATTAATAAAAAATTTGATGTTCCTTTTGAAATTACTGTGTAAGACGCCAGCAATTGCTAGTCTCAATATTTCTCATCCACCCCACGGGCTAGTTACAACAAAACTCGTGGCAGCAAATTATATACACAGAAGAACATGAAATGGCACAAAATTCAAAAGAAAAACGCAACGGTTGATAGTCCTACAGATTTATGGGTGTTTGTCAAAGATTCTGAGGAGTCAGTATAATAATAAAGTGATGGAAGCAGATAGAGAGAAGCGAGTAATCTGGAAGGAAGGAGATGCATGCCAATCAGATCAGCAGAAGAGAGAGGACAAGAGAAAAGCTCTGCGTATTTAGACAGAGGAGTGGGTGTTTGGTATAAAATTAAGCGCAAAAGAATAAAGACAAACACGGACTTGTTGTCTGGAACGCTATGTATCAGAGTGCCGTTTCCTTTGCAGGATTTATAGGCCCTCGTGACCCCCTTCTTCCCTTTTTATCTTCAATTTGTATTGCCTCCACAAGGAATATGTGTGTGTGTGGAGCTTCGTTTGACACAACTTTCTCATGTCATTACTCTCCAGAGCCACGTTAATTATCTGCAAACTAACAAAGTTCTATGCGAAAATCACTGTTTTTTTCCATACTCTTTTGAAATTTAAACATTCATTCATATGCATGTTGATGTATATATTAAATATCCATGAGATAACAATATATTAATTAAATTTAGTGGCGCGATTGTGTAGAAGGCGAAGATGGGCCAGCGAAAGAGACAAAAGAGAGTGCAGAAAGAGACAGAAGAAAGAAACTGGGTAGCTTAATTTGTCGTATAGAATACAGATTTTGATTCCTTTGCTTCAGAGGGCTTGGAAAAGAAATAAAGAAAGGGGAGAGGCTGGAGATCTGTGAGCTAGTGAGATAAACAATAATTAAGAAATAAACACGTAATGATAACGTTGGTGAGGAGCAAATTAGAGGAATAAAGAAGAGGTTTTTTATGGGTGGGAGAGTATTTTTAACCGTATTCGGTCTGAGTTCGAAGTTGTCGCTCCTTGGAATTCCCGGAGAGAAGTTTTGTCCAATAATAACAAAATATGATTTTTAATTGAAAGGTACCGGCGGTGGTCATGTGATGGGAAGTGGGGTTCCTTCACTTTCACTGCGTTTTAGAAATTAGAATAGAATCTTCTTGGCGAGAGAGAGAGAGAGAGAGAGAGAGAGAAGCAATATTATGGAGCATTGTGGTTTTATCTAGCTGGTGAATTTCTGTAGCGATAGATGGTGGTGGGCTCGCTAGGATCTGCCTCAGTTGCTGCAACTCGAGGGAAAAAATCAGCCTTTGTTTTCTAGATTTCCTCTCTCTCTCTCTCTCTCATTCAAACGTATTCAACTTCTCCTTCTTCTCTCTCCACCTCTCATTCAAACACTGTAAAATAAAACCATCCATATATCGCTCTCATGATTCACCCATTACCATCTCTCCAAGAGGGACCCACCTCCTCTCTCCCTATATGTGAACCCCACCTAATCTCAGGTTTATCATTCCATCACTGATCATGATCATATAATTAGGTCTCATTATTACAGATTGTCTGCCATACCAATGAAGGAGCCACAATTCCTGGAACAAACCATCCAGTCCGAATAATAACGCGGATAATAATAATATTTTAATAACAAGTTAGAAACGTTGCATGGAAAAGAACACGGTCGTGCGTGTGAATTCAGTTCATAAATAATGTTGCCGTCACGTACGTTGCAGCGTTGTTATTGGCCTGGTGATGATGATCGAGTGTGTGGGTATATAGAGAAAAGGGGAGACAAGAGTGAAGAGGGAAATGTGTAAAGATAGTTCCCATAAATAAGAAGGTAACATGAAGAAGGGAATAAGGTAGGGGTAATAAATATATGATGATAAGAGGAAAACAACAAAAGAAGGATCACGAGACGAGAGTGGCAATAAGTCACAGCACCAAAAAATAAAAAGGACTAATGTATATGTCTGTCTCCATGTCAGCCGCTGCCAATTGCTCAGCACTCAGGGCCTTGTGCATTGCATGCACTGCCATTTTTCCATATATTAAGAAAATGTCGCCACTCCCAAACAAATCAACCCCTGCCCCTTACCCTTATTCACAACTTTATATATATATAAATACTGTTTCTAACTTGTTCATTTACTCGATTTTAATTATTATTACTACTTTACATAATGTAATTATTATATGTGTACAGGGAAGAGGTTGAAAGGGTTTAATATAATACACGTATGGATGATCGTGATGGTGGTTTTAACTATGAGAATAATTGTTGGCTTGTTGCTGGCTGGCTGGCTGGTCTTCCAGTTTCAAATTTCTTTTTTTTCTTTTTCTCTTCCAAAAGAGGACTTTTATTGTTCTTGCTTTTTGAAATGGATCACATGCATGTGTTATTTTATGTACCTGTTTTTGTCCCTGGCTTAATGATATTTGTAATATATACAGCCAAAAGTAGGAGATAGGGTGAGTATTATTTTTTGTATGTAAGCGTCTTAACATACAGATCGTCAACCGCATGGCCACGGACTGATTCTTGCTTATGTTTGAGGGTTAAATAGAGATCACCTTTGAGGGAGTTCATGGGCCAGCATTAATTGTGTCGTCCCTATGTATGAATCTCAAATGAAAGAACATACGGTTCATTTGATGCTGGAGAAAATGAGGGAAGCGTACGATCGTTGACACTAATAAATAGAGTGGTGTTCGATCTTTGGAAAGACCATTTAGTTGTGGTTCTAGTCACGGCGCTTGGGGAGGCATTATAGTTTTAGGGTGCCTAGGTTAACGCCTGAGGATAATTAACGGCTCGCCCTGCCCAACATTAGTATCACCTAGGAGAAATGGAGATTTCGTCATGCTCTTGAATTGTGGGTGAGCCTGACCCCTTCCAAAAATTCTGTTATAAAAAAAAAAGTACTTGTGGTGCGCAAAGAAAAAATTGATAATTTATGGAAAGAAATCAGAAACACGTCCTAGGAATTCTTGTGCCACGATGGACTGATCTCAATTTTTAGTATATTTTATTTTTTGCAATATGTAAAATAAGAAAAAAAAATACGAAAATAAAAATATATATAAATTTAAATAAATTTGTACATAGGTAAAGAGTATAGTTTCTGAAAAATAATTTTATACCATACATATATAAATAATTGTTTGTTTTATAATAAAAACAAAACATAAAAACAACAACTATACAAAATAAAATCAAAGAGAAATCTCAATTAAATGTGGTTGATCAAAACTAAAATAAAAGCCTACATCTAACGGAAAAAAAGAAAAAGAAGCCTACATCTACTTTCAATTTTCTTTTTTATTTATGGTGGGATATTTTGGTATTCTGATAACATTCAGAAACCATAATTAGGTCTTTTGGTCTAATTAAGAATTTGTTAAAAGTGTTAGTCTAAATTTAGATTTTGATACTTTAACTAAATTTATACATTTTTCCTAATTTTTTTAATTAGGGATAATTTTGAAATTTTAAACTACCTCCCGTTCTAAATATAAGACCCTTTTTGGGGACATTAAGAAAGTTAAACGAATTGCTTAATCATGTCATATATTATATAGATTATGCAATTGCTTATAATGCACGCAAATTAATGTGAAGAAAAATAATAAATATAAATACTCTAAAATAATTTATTTAGTTTTTCTAATATTTTAAAAAAAGTCAATTAAATTTTATATTTAGGACAAAATGAAATAACAAATAACTTAAACCAACTTTCTTAATTTAGTTAACATAATTTATTAGAGTCTATAAAAAGGGTAAGAAGCAAGTAAATATCTAGAAATATGTTATAATTATGTCTCGTGATCCTATGTACTCCTATGGTTCTATATATGAGCACTTTCAACATCTTTTATATGCACTAAGAAAAATATTACGTACATCTCATTAATTCTACCATGAGCTTCAACAATTTTTCAACTCTAATCCTGTTTAATATACATAATAATAAATGAAAACAAAGTCAATATAATAATAAATGAAGAGTAATATTATACATTTACATCAGAACATTTATGAGGTGACTTATAAATATGATAAAAAAAATCTTTTCTCCCTATCCTATATATAGGACTAGAAGAGTATATGGTATAGAGAAGAAAAATTTTGATCTTACTTATAATGCAAAGAGAGAAAATTTTTATATGAATCTATAGATTTCCTTTTCATTTATTGTTATATTGACTTTATTCACATTTTATATAATATATATTAAATATAGGTAAAGTTGGAAAGTTATTGAATTTAATGGAAGAATTAATGAAATTTAAAGTTTTTCTTAATTTACGTAAAAAATATTAAAAATGCCTTATATATAAGACTAGAATAGTTATCAATAAAATCACATAGTTGACAAAAAATCAAGAAAATCACATCTCAATATGTTAACAAGCAAGCCTATATAAATGTGGAAGTGTCTTATACATAGAACTAAAAACACACCTCCTTCCTCTCTCTCTGAGTGCTCTCCTAGGGTTTCTCCTTACACCTTTGTGGTAGTCGGCCTCGGTGCTGTTATTCTCATTTTCTCTCTTCTTTGTTTTATCTTTCCTTGAAACGTCTCTTTCTGAAACAGCTTTCTTTAGTGTGTGTACTGTCATTCTCAACCTCTCTTTTCTTTGTTTATTATTTCCTTGAGTTGTCTCTCTTTGAAACAACTTTATTCTAGTGTGTGTATGGAAAGTTCTTTTGAGAATCTTTAGTGAAATGAGTGGAGGTACGGCAGGGATACTGGGAGTGCTGATAAACACAGAACTTAACTTTCAATGGAAGGAATCTTCTAATAATCGGGATGACGAGAAGAGGTTGGTGGGACGCATCATTTCATCATCCAAACTCGGTCTAGGTCCCGTTAGAGAACAAGTAAAAGCTGCATGGAAAGTCAAGGGTGATCTGGAGATAAATCCTATGAGTACAAATGACTGTCCAAACATGTTCTCGTTTACTTTCTCAAAAGTGGAAGAGGCTCGTCGTATTCTGGAGGAAAATCCTTGGGTTACTAGGCAACATATTTTATCTTTGCAAAAAAGAAAAGCATACTATCGTGATCATGAAATCAGTATTGGGACATGCTTATTTTGGGTTCAGCTTCAAAATATTCCTCCTGAAGGGAGGTTACTAAAGAACTACCAGATGTTAGCAGAAAAAGTAGGAAGAGCGATTGAAATAGAGAATCCTGGTGGACTGAAAACAGAGGCTCGTTCCTTTGGAAGAGTAAGGGTTGAGGTTGACATTGAGAAACCGCTAGTGCCAAGTTTTCTTATACCACGCCCAGTTAAAATCTCAAATGGGCATGAAGATCACTCTATTATGGATACAGGTGAAATACGAAAAGTTGGCGAAGTTTTGTTTCCTGTATGGTCGTTTAGGTCATGATGGGAAATTCTATGAATGGGATGATGCCGACGCTGGAGTTTTGGATGGGAGGAGATGTTTTGATAGTAACATGTGTACACAGCCATTGAGAATGAAATCCTTTTCGCTGGAGAAATCTAGCACTGGTTGGATAGCCGAAAGCAAGACGGTGCATGGGGAAGGGGATATTATTGATTGTATGCATGGGAAAGGGAAAGTCATTGAGTCAAACGAGGTCACGGGTGAACAGTCTCAGGGAATGAGTGGGGAACATTCCATGGCAGATTTCAAACCATCATTAAATGAAAGTCATAAGTTGGGTGAGGAAATGGAAATACACGTGGAATGTGATAACGAGGGCCCACAAGCCAAGAGAAAAATTAAGTTGGTCATGGATAAGGTAATGGGCAATGGGCTGATATAAGGTGGCCCAACCAAAAGAAAAGTAATGTAATTATTCAGGAAATTAATTCTGAAGTGGATTAGGACGATGACGAGGAGAAGGGTTTTTGGACAATAGTAATCAAATTTCTAAGTCAGTGCTGACAACTGTAAACAATAAACAAAGGGCTATGGTGGTAGCTAGATATGAGGGTGCTATGGGTGATCTTGCTCATCAAGTGGCTCGTTTTAATCTAAAAAGAAGCGTGGAAGAGAAGTGGACATCACCGGATGCGAAGAGGAAAAAAAACCCATGCTAGTATATCTCCAGGTTTCTCTGAGAAATGCCAACGTGCTGAATAGTACTTGAAGAAAGTAGTAAAGGAAGACGGTTTGTCAATAAGGCACGCTTTGGTAGCAAACATACCCATTGAATATGGTAATTTGGGTTTTGCTAAAGGCATAACAATTAGTTGTGATGGAAAAAGGGAAGGGGGAAAGGAAAATCATAGAGGGCATTGTTCATTGGGAGCAGCTCTAGCTCTGTATCTGAAAGGGGTGGTCATGGAGGGCATATCAATAAGGCACGCATTGTTCATTGATAGTTCGTAATCTTCTATTCCAGTGTAGGAGGTATAAGGTGGATTTGGTCTTTCTTTCAAAAACAAAAATGGGTTTTAATAAGATTGAAAGGGTTAGGAGAAAGATGGGTTTTGATTGTACAAGGTATTTCGATCCAATAGGTAGATCTGGTGGTATGGCAGTGTGGTGGAAAAATGGTTTGAGTAGGAATATGGGCTTGTAGATTGTTTTATTATTCATATTGCAGAAATCAAGCAGAATGGATTTTCATTGGGCCGATTTCTTGGGTTTATGGACCAAATGATTTGAGAATCAAAGATAGATAGATGGTGGCGTTTATTAACTGAGCTATGTCCAGATGAAGGAACTCCTTGGTTTGTGTTTGGTGTTTGTTGTCTATAAAGATGTTCTTTGTAGCTCTGATAAAGAAGGAGGTCGTGTGAAGACTCATGGTGAGCTGGTGAATTTTCAAAATTTTGTCCTGGAATGTAATCTAATTGAGCTTGATACAAAGGGTTGTAAGTTTACGTAGATGAATAATAGGGAAGGGGAGGGTTTTATACGGGAGAAATCAGACTGCGTTATCTCAAACTGTATTTGGAGGGAGAAATTTTTCAGAGGACAGTGCTGGGTGCTTGAAGCAATAGGGTCAGCTCATTGCCCATTACTGATTCACTATGATTTGATAGACAATTGAACTCCACCTCTTTTTCGATTTGATATCAGGTGGCTTAATCATCCAGATTTTATGCAAATCATTCAGGATTTTTGGAAGGTAGGGATAAATGATACGAATCTACAAGATTTGGTTGACTGTCTGAAAGCAACAAGTCAAAAATTATTGAAGTGGAGCAAGGAGGATTTTAAGAATTGTGACAGAGTTATCAACAAGCTGGTGGATCGAATGCAAGAAGCTCTGGCTCGTGATTGGAGTGATGAAATTGGAAAGGAAATTGCTGAGTTGAAAGCCAAAATTAATGAACTTTGGAATAGTAAGGAATAATATGGTAGATCTTATATTTTGATGATAACTAAACTTACAATGATTAAAAAATGTGTTTAAATTTCCTTGAGCTAAAAGAAAATTACTTGAGTAAGTGATCTTGAGTAATGTTCAATTAGTAAATATGATAAACGGTTTTGAAACATTTAAAATTGGTTTGATTGCAGAAGGTTTGTAGTCAAACCTCGAGGTTTCAAGGAAACCTCGAGGTTTGACAACCGTGCTGTAACGATGAGGTTTGAGGCAAACCTTATTATAACGGCAAGGTTTTGCATCAAACCTTGCTGTGAGTGGGGATTGACTGCAAACTTCAAAGCTAGAAAGAAATCTCGAGGTTTTAGTCTCCTTTGCTCAAAGACAAGGTTTTGAATAAACTTTACCGTTGGCGCAAGGTTTGCTCAAAATCTTGTAGTTGGCAAGGTTGAATCCAAACCTCAAGGTAAGGTAAAAACCTCGAGGTTTTGGGCCCCTCGCTACTACTGCAAGTTTTGTGTCAAACCTTGTTGTGGGAGCAAGGTTTGGCCAAAAACTTGCTGTTGGGCAAGGTGTTACCTAAACCTCGAGGGCTAGTATAAACCTCGATGTTTTGGGGCCTACCAACAGAACAAGGTTTGCGCCCAACAATAGCAAGGTTTGCCTCAAA
>JBAGKO010000011.1:8445041-8457745 GCA_037177275.1 Acacia concinna
ATCTCCCGACCCTCTTCTAATTTTTTTTTTTTTTTTTAAAAAAAAGAACTCAGTAGTGGGTTTAGTACCTGCGAGCACACCCTAATGGCTGGCTAATAAGGGAAGCGCGTATAAATGAGCAGATCAGATGGGTATTTTGGTAATAAGAAAAGAGCCCAACAATCCGATATCGTTTAATAGGGGCGTTATTAGTATAAATATAACCAGAAGTGTGTGTTCATATATATATATATACAGGTGCACATCTTTTTATGAGGGCAACCGTTTAAAAAAGTTGGGGGTGGCTTCTCTCGGAAGCTAAATAGCTTGGGGTTTAAAAAACTTGTTGAGAAGGCCATTATCATTATAATAGAGATGGCAAGCATGGAGTAGGAGGAAAGTGAAGAAACTTGTAAAGCGAATTGAAGGATCATGATACGATATTGCGGGGGGTGGGGAACTTAGGATCATGATCATTCAGTAATGAGAATCATAGACACTATCGAACTTAGTATCCGCCCCAAATAATGACGACGCATCCATTTCCCACTCCTCTGCTTTGGCCCTCCACATCATATCCTTTCCTGTCCCTTGTCCCCTTTTCTTTTTCTTAAAAGAAAGTTTTCACTCGTTGCATATGTGTACGCCATTATTTGTTATGAACAGTCCAATGTGCCAATATTAATTAATGCTGGTATTAGAATGCACATTGTGGTTGAATATTGTCCATGGGAGGATTAAAAGGGGGACGTGTATGTAATAGATCAGAGGGGGGGAACTTTTTGGGGCGAATAGAGTAATTCAAACACAACTGGACGCGTCAGCAGACGGATGGCGTGGAAGCTAGAGAAGAGCCAAAGTTGGAGGCTCAATGTAAAAGGTAAAGGGGAAAGCTAAACAGTGGTGGCTAGAGGGATAGGTATTGTATGCTTGTGAGTAAAAGGTACGAGCTGAGCGGCTACAGAGAGAGAGAGAGAGAGTATGTCTGTAGCTATGTATCTCTCTCTCTCTCTCTCACACACACACAAAAACACAGATGGTATTGAATTAAAGTTAGAGAAAAAGAAGATCGAGGATGGAGCAGATAGGATGATACATAGGAGAAGGGGAAGCAGCAGAGAAGGGAAGAAATGTCGTCACAGAGATAGAGAAAGGGAAAGGGAAGAGTCATTCTCATTGATTCACTATCACTGCCCTCCCTCGCGTAGTTCGATGCTTCCCCTTTACCTTGACAATGTTTTGCATAATTTTGGATTTGGCTGGGGATTCCCACATTTGACATTTCCCTCCTTCTCGTTTCCTCTCTGTTACTACGTACGTTCCTTTTCTCTTCTCATTCCCTTCAGTTCTCACACCCCAGCCACTCCATTCTTCTTAATTATATTAACAACCATAACAAAGGCCATATATACACGTAAACGGTTGACGACTGTCTCTACATATGTAACTGCCTCGGGAGAAAAGAAAAGAAAAAAAAAACTGTATCTTTTACTTCGCTTCACATAATGTTTCGTTGATAAAATAATTTAGATAAAAGTGAATATTCGATCTATGAATTAAAATAATTGATGCGGCGGTAAAGAAATCATGAAAACAACTCAACTCAGAATCACAGATGTGTTGAGGAGATCGAATATAACGAAGAAGGAAACAATTAATAAAAGAAGTTTCTGAAAATGAAAAAAGAAAGAAAGAAAAGGTTAGGAGAGGAAGAGAGAAGTGGCAAATGAAAATGCTGTGGGAAAGGAAATGCAATTGCAGGGGGGCTCCTTCTTGAGCTTACTTATTTGAGTGCGTGGAATGGATCCATGTCACAGAGAGAGAGAGAGAGAGAGAGAGAGAGAGAGGGGTCACGGGTTTGTCTTGAAAGGCCCTTACTTCACAGTCCTAGACAGACAGACAGACACTTATTCTCTCTCACTACATACCCGAGGAGGAGTACCTCCCACCAATATATGCCCTCCCCTCCCCCTTCCCTTCCCTTCCCTTCCCCTCCCTTTAATTACCCTTCATTCTCATTCTTAAACCCCACAATCACCTTCCTAAACCCACCCTCTTCCACACACACACACACACACACACAACCGTCTACCTTTGAGGACGGAAAATGAACCCCCTTCATAAATAGACACACAACCATTCGCCAATTCCTATTCCTAATACACTGCAATACGTAGACCCCATCTCTCTCTCTCTCTCTCTCTCTCCCCGTCTCCCCCACCTTCCTCTTCCTTAAGTACCCACACGCCTCACTCTCTCGCCTTCTCTGAAATATCACTTGCTCACATACTCCGCCACCACCTGCCTTGGCCCTCAGTTATGGCTCTACTCCTCGACAATTGCGACGGCATATTACTCTCCCTTGACTCTCACAAGTCCGTGCCTGCTCCCTTCCTCACCAAGACCTACCAGCTCGTCGACGATCCCGCCACAGATCACATCGTCTCCTGGGGTGAAGACGACACCACTTTCGTCGTCTGGCGTCCCCCTGAGTTCGCTCGCGATCTCCTCCCCAACTACTTCAAGCACAACAACTTCTCCAGCTTCGTTCGTCAGCTCAACACCTATGTATTACTCTTCTCTATCCCCGAAATTTCAGTTTTCCTTCTTTTGTTATTATTTATTGACTCTTTGTCTGATCTTGTGTTTCTTTCTTCCAACTCAACTAGGGTTTCAGAAAGATTGTGCCGGACAGGTGGGAGTTTGCCAATGAGTTCTTTAAGAAGGGGGAGAAGCACTTGCTGTGCGAGATCCACCGCAGGAAAACGGTCCAGCCCCATCATCATCAGAACCACCACGGGGTCGTCGGCGGCGTTAACGTCCCGCCTTTCTTTCCCTTTCCTTCCAGGCTCAGCGTCTCTCCTCCCAGCGACTCCGACGACCAGTACAATTGGTGTGATTCGCCGCCCCTCGCTTCTCCCGCTCCGGTTTCTTCACTCATCAACGGCGCCAACTACAACTCTTCCTTCACCGCTCTTTCCGAGGACAACGAGAGGCTCAGACGAAGCAACAACATGCTTGTGTCCGAGCTAGCCCACATGAAGAAGCTTTATAACGATATCATCTACTTCGTTCAGAACCATGTCAAACCAGTCCCTCCCAGCAATTCCTACCCTTCCTCTTTGCTATCTTCACCCATGGCTGCCACTACTACTAATGGTCCCATGGTGCAAAGGCCCCTGAACCAGCTTCTGGGGTATTATTCCATGAACAACAAGCAAACTCCGCATCTTATGAACTCGCCCACCAACACATCAAAGAGCTCCATTACCATACTTGAGGAGCCCAGTAGTAACAGCTGCAAGACCAAGCTCTTTGGTGTGTCGCTTCAATCTAAGAAAAGGGTGCACCCTGAGTATGGTTTTCACCCCACAAATTCAGCCGACAACAGCAAGGCTCGTTTCGCTTTGGAAAAAGATGACTTGGGCTTGAATCTCATGCCTCCTTCGACTTGTTAGTAACTTTTTAGATTCACTTGTTTTATTTTCTTTCTTTCTTTTTTTCAACAATCTCTATTTATTTCCCATCCTTAATTTTGAGTCTCAGAGACAAAGGCAGATCGATGATATTGATGGATACTTGTGTGTGTGAGTGCCTGCGACTGTTTGTGATTCTGTGTACATATAACTTAGTGCCCCATATTATATCTTTGCTCCACCCAACCCCCCATTGATGGAGGGTAGTTGGGGTGTGAGTGAAGTTCAAATGAATCCAAACTTTTAATGTTCAAACTGCTCTCTCTGGTTTACTTATATTGTCTTTGTTTCCATTGGTGAAATTTAATGCTTTCGATTTTGGGATCTTTTCTTTCATCAGCTTCATAGCTCATCCTTTCTCTGACTTTGCTCTCTGCATGCTTCAGTTACATAAATGCCAGGGGCAGGAGGGGGGGGGGGAGAGAGAAAGAGAGACGAGTTCCATTTGGGTCAAAAGCTGATAACTGAGAATAAGAAGCTAGGCTAGACTAGCTTGCTCAGGAAAGAAAAAACATCTCTAGGGCTTTCTCAACCCAGTGCCCATTAATGGTTTCGTTGTACCGGCAAGCAACACAGAATACTTTGCAAGTTTGCATCTCAACTCAATTCAAAAACCCCATGAAAAGACGAGTGATAATATACTATAAAGTAACTGACAGCTTATCACGTCTATTTCCTCAAGAAAAAAAAATTCCCCTTGGAATGATTGTGCTCGTTATTGTTTTCTCCTCAATCCTCATCATATTATTCAAATATAATTATATTATCATTTCAACAGGAGAGAGTTTGTATACAATCAGTACTAAGATTTTATGGGGAAATGAAGGTTATCATATCCGTGTCATGAACAATAATTCTGCCTCATGTTTTAATGAATTGTCAGTGGGGTAAAGGTGTAAAACCCGCTCCCCCCAATAAAGACAGAGGGAGCTACAGAGAGAGAGGTGAGAAAGGAACAAGAATAATAAAGACTAGCAATCAAGAGAAGGAACATACAAGGATACGAATAATCCGATGAAAGCGAAATGTGGGAGGAAACTGGCTAAAAATGTTATCTGAGATGTTCCTATCAAGGCTTCTATCCTTCTTCTTCTTCGGACCAGAAACCTTTGCCTTTTCCTACTTTAAGTTTCATCTGATTAACGTTTTCGCATTTCTCTTTGGATTCCCACACTCTTATTCCCTCCCTTGGTCGTCTCTCTTGGCTTCTTCCTCACACTGCAACCCTAATACTGGGCGTTGTTATTGTCACTCACAGGTCACAAGAACCCTCGTGTCTTTTCTACTTGTCTGATCGTGCTACATCCCACATCCCTATAAGGGTAATTAAAATCTCTCATAAAAGTTTGACCATGCTTTTTCTTCAACCTTCTTCTCGCTACTTTAATCTTATACTGTAGTATATTCGTGCTCGTGTTCGCTTCCATGAAATGAGGGCATTAAATTAAATACAACAGATACTGAACTCTACGAGAGACGGAAAAGCAAGTTGAGGAATACTCGTACATCTGTTTCGGGAATCTAGAGCCTAGGGCAGAGACGATCAATAAATGTTTAAATTACTTCAAGACGAAAATATTGATTAAAATAATATAAAGCCGGAACTTTTTTTTGTTTTTTGTGGCGCAGTAAGATATAAATTAAGTTGTGTTGGTCACTTGACAATAGAATGGGAAAAAGAGAACTTTAAAACGAGGAAGGCCTGCTGTTTCCAGACGCACTTTTTACCCTACCGTCGTAAGTGGAATATATAAGTATACAGCTTCTTAATGAAGCGGTCAAAAGACTCTCTCTGGTTGAAATATTTTGCAGTGTACGTAGCGATTCTTCAAAATTCAATTATAATAAACTTTATGTGAACAGTGAAAAGGATTAACCAGGAAATAGCATTATTACAAAATAACAAAAGAAAAATATTAGGTGCACGTGTAAGTGAGAGGAACGAAGGAAAGAGTAAAACTGAATAGTGTAGTAATATTCTCTGGTAAAGGAGGAACCAGTAGAGAAAGCAAAGGCAGGTGGGTGTGTGTGGGATTATGGTAAAAGAGGCTTTAGGAAGTGCGTTTCTTTTTATTTTCTTTTGTGTTGCCCCTCATTGACTGGTCATATATATTATATTAGGAAAATATTCTTCGAATTTCCCTGACACGCACATCCCTATAAGTGTTTGAAAAAATTTCGATTACTTTATGTTTTTAACCAACATTTCAATCATTTATTATTACTGCTTACTCTCCTCCTTCTCTTCTTTTCATGAGCCGGTACACTTTTCTCAAGCCAGCCACCAAGCCACATCTTCTTGGGCCCTATACAATTAAATTTTTTTCTTTCCTTGCAGAGTTTAGAATAATTGCTCATATCGTAGTGTCACATTGGGCCTTCACAAGTTCTGTAATACTTGACAAGGCCTTTTGATTATCACAAATCAGTTAGATCATTTAAGTATGAATAACTTATGATAAAAAATATCATATAAAAAGTGGTTTAAAAAAGTTATTTATCAGAAGTGATTCAAGTTTGGATTGAATAGAAAAAATGATTTATTAGAAGTGACTTGTGTTTAGATTAGGAGTAAGAGAAGTAACTTATTGATAGTAGAAGAAATAACTTTTTTAAATAAATAACTTAAAGCTACTTTTAAAAAAAGTTATTTATTTCATAAAAGCCTAGTAACTTTTTTCTCCACTTAAACATCCTCCCGGTGAATAAGTACTTGACTTTGATGGGAAGCTCCTTTTTTAGCTTCCCAAACAGGCTCTTAGTCTACTGACAAAAGTCATTTAAGTTAGTGAAGAGGTTGACGCATAACTATAAAATTCTGGATTTAAATTTTATTTATGTGAGGACTTTGTTAGTGAATAATTTATAAGAACCTTTTAAACGCTTTTTAAGCCTGACATATCCTAGATTTGAATAGGCATTGAGATCTAATTTACCCACACTTGTTGTACCAGGGGAAAAAAAAAGAACACTCAGAATCTAACACCAGAAACTATAATCAATGAGGTTTGAGCCTAGTGGTAGAAGCTAGTCCTTTTTTTTTTTTTTTTTGCTCATAGTAGAAGCTAGTCCTTCACAACATGATAAATAAGTGTGGTATCGATATTTAGTATCTCACACTACCTGCCTTGCAGAAATAAAAGATAAAACCCAAAACTATGACAGCCGGTTTTCGTTTTTGCAGTTTTATGTTGTTTTTTCCACCTTTCTATATATATCGTTGATGTTGCACTGGTATGCATATATGAAACACGTCTTAGTGTATATTGAGATCAGTGCTGGCAACTATATGATGATCTGCTACGCCATTTGCCCAATTTGATTCATACAGTCTTATTCTTCTTCTTGGTCCTCCACCTCCAGATTGGAGCAGTGTGACAGTGAAATGACGGAACGTTGAGGACTGACAAAATGTAAGATTAATGGACAGTATGATGAATTGGGCAACTGGCCAAACACAAAGTTAAAAGACCCAA
Organism: Acacia concinna; assembly: GCA_037177275.1. Lineage (NCBI taxonomy): Eukaryota > Viridiplantae > Streptophyta > Magnoliopsida > Fabales > Fabaceae > Acacia > Acacia concinna. The sequence goes on from JBAGKO010000011.1 coordinate 8,451,973, forward strand.
CTTGTTGCAGAAGAGAAATCATGCACACACAAACACGTAATAAGATGAAGCCACTCTGTTTCACACACCTGGGGACCATTACAGATTGTAATACATCATTGGCTCTTTTCTTTCCCTTTAAATTAATATAAAGCTGAATTATATGCTCTGAGAGACTGCCCCTGAATGCGTTTTTTTTAATCCAATGGGCGGGGAAGCTGGCCGGCTCCGATAATTAAAAAGGTGGCAAAAACATTCTGTAAATATATGTTTTCATTGGTGTCTTGATATCAATAAACCAATAGATCGATAGCCACAACACAATCATTGTAATAAAGACGGTGGCATAGAATGTAATGTAGGGAAGGTTTCCACGAATAATGGAACAGTAAAAGTGGCCAACAATTACAATGCTCCTTTATTTTTCTGCTGCTTTTGAATCACTCCATCTGGAATGCCCTTTTGTTGTTTTAAACTCATGTATGACTACAATTAATGCTAGGGTGGTGTGATAGGTTTTTATCTGTCTGAAAATTAAATTAGAATTCAAATACTCTGTTATGAGAAGAAAGTTGTAATGTATCTCAGGGCAGGGGGACCTGTCGAAACAGATGACTCGTACCGCGTGAGCAGGACTTGATTAGTTGTTCGCCCAAGCTGATGAAGAAGGCGGTCTTTTATTTTCGAAATGTTTAGTTCCTGTCAGTTATAGTCCGTTTTTTTTTTTTTTTTGGTTACAAACCATCCGGTGTCCGGCGCCTTCGGCAACAGACTATTCTGGACAAGAGGGGCGAGAGTGAGGCCACCACCAGGTTAGGATTTACGGGGCTGCCATACGGCCGCCCACACCCTCCGCAGCACCCGATGACCCGGTTATCCCCTCTCCCAACGAGAGCACTTCCTGGGACTCGAACACGCGTTCTTATCTTTACGGGGGGTCCTAAGCCACTTACCACTCGGGCCAACTCTCGTTGGTTATAGTCCTTTTTTAAATCTTCTTTAAAATGTATTTTTGATGAAAGACTTTTTTATTTTAAATAAAATCATTTTCATCATTAAATCTTCAAATTTAGAGCAAGACCTTTGGTACAGAAGAAAAAATCAATCTAGTAGATGATAGAAATAAAGCAGAGCGGGTGTGTGTGTGTGGAAACTAAAAATTCAAACCCTAACAATAAAAATAATTTTCTTAAAAACATTTTTTCTTACAAGTATGAGTTTAAGATTTCTTTAAAGATAGTCACTGCTAGCTAGGGGACGAAATATAATGGCGAAAGCCACACGGCTGGAAAAACCTATCCTGGTCATATTATTATTGGTAGATAGAAACTTTTTGAATGACATGAATTGAAGAACCCGCTGAGGGAATATTGTGAACTAAACATTGAAAATAAGCAGAGTGAAATGATTAGTGTCCTTTGTGACATTTAATCCAGATTCAATCCATGCTTCTTTTAAAAAAAAGAAAAAGAAAGAAAGCAAAGATGAAGAAAATTGTGAATAATAATTGGACGAAACTAATGAAGAAGTGATCGAAGAAGGGAAAGAATCAATGAAGAAAATGATGAAGAAGAGAGACAAATGGGAAGGGGGGAAAACCTGTGGAGGTGGCATGTATGGAGGGATAAGTTTTATTTATTTATTTATTTTTAATGTGCCTCTAAATTTTGAAGTGAGATCGAGAGGGAGTTTTGAAATTTAAAAATGGAAAGGAGAAGGAAACTTGAAGGCATGTATGATTTGATTTGGCTTAAAAAACATTACACCAAGAGCTGTGTGAGAAGCAAACATGCGTGGAGGCCAAGACTGAGGCGTTACTGTTTATATATAAAGGAAATTGCTATTTGGTTTTAAGGCGTGATCGCCTTCATCATCGTCATCCACCCTTATTATTGTTATGATCATATACAGTGATCAGCCATGATACAATGCATTGAACCATACATGTACCATTGGATGGATGCCACGTGTCTGTGAGCGGCGTATCTGACGACGAATGATCACCCACCGCCAACTAACGGGGAGGGGAAGGTCCACTGACTCATTTATAAGGATCTCCTATCATTTCTGACATCTGGCACGTGCGTGGGTCTTCTTCTAACCTTCAGCAGCACGAAGAGAAGGAACCTAATGTCAAGCCAACCTTGCTGAACCATCTCACACCAGACCAACGTCGTTATATAGTGCATGCATACACTCAATTACTCCGTCACCGTTAAGTTCAACGGCGCATATGGCTTCCCTGCCTCTCCCTCTCCCTCTCCCTCTCCCTCTCCCTCTCCCTCTCCCTCTCCCTCTGACTCTGACCATATCATAATGCTGTTTCACGTCGCAATAATTGACACGCAACCCTCTGTGTGTTCTCATTTTGATACCAAAGATTCTTTCCCCAATAGGAAACTAACATAAATATATTAATGACTTTGAAATGTGAGCTCAACAACTTAATTTATCAAACCATAAAAATCATATATAATAATAGAATAGTAAACATTCATTTAATGTACATCTCACTGTACGTGAAGTCACTTGTTGCACAATGTTCAACTATATAAAGTCACACCCTTGAATTTTTTTTCCAGCATCTATATCGTTTCTCCTTTTTCTCATCCGTACGGCAACCTGCTAAGCCTTTTTCAGGCTGCATGCTCAGGCAGCTCGCTCCTATATCCCAACCGACTCATTCCTCCCTGTCTGTTTCTTATATTCTTTGGTTTCCTGTCTGATCTGTTTCTTATATTCTAATTCCTCACATACCTCTGTTTTCGTAGTTGCTGCTGTAACCACACATATATAGATGGACGACATGGACTGTGACTCTGGCGATGGGCCAAAGTGGTCATTCTCATGGGCGTCGCAAGATGAGATGCGCCTGACATCGCAGCCTCCCCATTTCTCAGGAGCTTACACCGACCATTATGAAGCGGCGGTCTTGCCTGTGCCACCGCCTGAGCTCTGTGGAACAACACCTGCGGTCGACAAACCAAATTGGTGGTCACTTGCTGGTACAAGCACGCCAACAACGTCGTCTCTTGGTCGTAGCCCCACGGCACAACAACGAGAGCAAGCCTTGTCGGAGAAAGGGAAGAACACGATGATGAGGGAGATGATATTTAGGATAGCGGCGATGCAGCCGATACAGATAGACCCGGAGTCAGTGAAGCCTCCGAAGAGGAGGAACGTGAAGATATCAAAGGACCCTCAAAGCGTGGCGGCTCGCCATCGCAGAGAAAGAATCAGCGAGAGAATAAGGATGCTACAGAGATTGGTACCTGGTGGCACTAAAATGGACACGGCCTCTATGTTAGATGAAGCTATTCACTACCTCAAATTCTTGCAGTCCCAGGTTCACTCCCTCCAACGAGCAGCCTCAAACAATAATCCACCACTACCACCCCCTGATCTCTTCATGTTCTCTCGCACCGATCCATCCTCTAATTTTCTTTCTCTGCATAAACCTCCCCAGCCTCCTCATAACCCACACCATTTCTGCTGAGATGCATGCATAACTTCAAACATTATGACTTTTGTTTTCAACGTTTCACTTCATATATATATGCATCACTGTTTTTTGTTTATCCGGACGCAGTAAGTTTGTACTCCACCCCTTGGAATGTTCAGTTTCGTTATACTAATAATCAAGTTCAGAATGCTAGGCTAGCTAGTATAGCTTTTACTGTTTACTTTCTTCATTAAATTAGATCTGGGAAAGTCAATTTGCAATATTTCTTAACAAGAAATGAAGAAGTATTATAGTGTGGGCGCATTTTTTTTGGGGGGGGGTGGGGGGGGGGTACCGGATCCCGATCGGTGGTAGACATGAGCCTTGTGACCCACGTTGGACCAGTGATATATGTCTGATTGAAGGCCCAAACGTTGGGATTGAAATCGTTGAGTCATTTTGGTTATATTTGGGGCAACGGTAGGATGAATCTTGGTGATTGTACAAAATGTACAATTGGTTATAAGCACTAAAATGGTGCTGTTAGTCCGATTGAGGTCCGGTGTTTGGGACAATTTGTTTTTCATTTATCTTTTGTTATAATTTACCCCTTTCGATATTAATTATAACATCTAGTTGGTTTTTTTTGGAGAGATTAAAGAATCTGAAAGAGTCAACTAGGTCTTATAATTAGAATCAGAGGTAGTATAAATATCACACTATATTTAAATATAATAAGACTCCATTCAGTTCTAATTACAAGACTCCATTGGTTTTTTTTTGAGAAATTAAGAAGCCCAAAAGAGTCAACTAAGTCTTATAATTAGGACTGGAGGTAGTATAAATATCACACTATATTTACATGTAATAAGACTCCCTTTAATCCTAAGACACAATTGATTTTTTTAGAGAGATTAATAAAGTTAAAAGAGTGTACTAAGTTTTACAATTAGAACAAGAGTCATTATAAATATCACACTATATTTAAGTGTCATAAGCCTCCTTTCTGTACTAATTATAAAACTCAGTTTATTTTTTTTTGAGAGATTAAGGAAGTTAAAAGAGTCAACCAGATCTTATAATTATGACTGGAGGTAGTGTAAATATCACAATATATTTGTGTGTGTATAAAATCTATATAATATGATTCATACCATTTTCAGTCATTTTCTATCAAAAGTTATTTTTACAAAATTTTAACAAAAAAAAATTATTTTTACATAAATAACTTATAAGTAACTTTTATAATCTTTATTTTAAACATAAATTAAATTATTCAATCTTACTTTCATCTAATTTTATTTTTTCAAAAGTACTTGTTACAATTTTTAATTTAATCACATCCTTCAAGGATATGGCCGGAGACGATTACGATGACAATATGGTTTTGGTGGGTGAGTGCATGGAGTTTATGTGAGATAATGTGTGAGAGTAATAAAAGAGGAGCGGTGTGACAGAACATGCACGAGAATGGCACGTGATGATCTGACAGATTCGTTAGCTGGTTTTCACAACTGGGAAAGACTGATGAGACTTGAGACGTCGTTTCTTGTCAACCCCCTTGGACACGTGGTCTCCGTCTACCTGGTCAACCCATGTGAGCCACGTCATCACACGTGTATGTCCACGTAGGATGCTCATTTATAATAATAGAGTAATAGACACTATATATAGTATATATATACACCAGTGTTGATTGCCCTACGCCTCCCTGAAATGCCATATTCATTATAGTAGAATTTTTTATGCTTCGTGTAGTTCATAGAAAAGAAACTGAGGGGTTGGTGGGAGAGTAATTAATAGAGGGGAGCTATAAAGGAGTAGGCGTTTGGGTCAGATAAGGCCATCAGAATAGCCATGTGATCGTCTTGCCAAGGCGCACTAATTTACAGCTCGTCTTTCAAGCTTCGGCTTGCCACATGTACTCGGAAAAAAGAAAAAAAAAAAAAACCCTTTATTTACCTCTCTTGACCTTTATCAATTATAGATCCCCACACACACACATATACATAGAGATATACATAGAGAGATACGTACAATTGGATCAAGTGTGTGTTTAGATTAATTTTTAAAAATAGTTTTAACAGATTATGATATAAGTATGTCAGAAGAGTTTTATCCTCATTTATATAAACTTAGATATAAAAAGTGAAAACAAACACCCCCGACATACAGGTTTGAATGATAAATAATTAAAAGTTTATGGGACATTTTTGTTTAGGAAAATTTTCAACTAATGGTGATTTTGTATTAGAAGTTTTTGAAGGTGTTTTTGTCTTGACTGTTAAATCTTTTAATTTTGATCGTTAGTTAATTAAATATGTTAAGTTAACAGTCAGCATATCATCCATG
>JBAGKO010000011.1:8480506-8502002 GCA_037177275.1 Acacia concinna
GGAAGATCGGATTCAACCTTACTCCCATTTTTGATTTGCCATGAGGTGTTAACCTCTGAGGCAGTGGACTTGAAAGGATAGTCCTGTATTTTTTGTTCTTCGACATAAGCTTCAAGCCAGTCAAAGAATGGAATGTGGAGTTTGTATTTCTCCTGCATCCTGTAAAACCTATTTTGGATGGGTTCACGGGAGGCTTTATCGAATTTTTTGAGGAACCATTTCCTCTTATATTTATTGGCATCAGAATAGAAGTCTTTACGTAAGAACTCCTTATCTAACTGAAAGGGTTGCTCTATTATAACATTCATATCACCCGCATATTCAGAGTTTATCTCTGAATAAGTTGGCGATTGAGGTGTGCGAGCAGCACTTTGTTCATTTTTTGGTTCATCTTCCACATTATAAGTGGGTTTAACGATTTTGGATGATTCATCTAAACCGTGTAAACTGGTGTGTGGAGGATGAGAAGGTATTGAGGGTGGTACCGGAGGTATTGATGGGGGTACCAAAGAGCTACAAGAATGCCTAGAGAAATGTTCCTGGGCAGTTTTGAAGCTAGTATTATCAAGGTTCACTAGGGAGGCTGTCCTAGAGAGGCTGTAAGACCGGCGACTATCATTTTTTCAGTCAAAACCTATTCTGACATCTCCGCCAGGAGTTTGTCTAGTCTCAAAGAAACTAGGGGTTATTGAAGGAAGGGGAGGAGTTGCTTTTTCAATAAGCCACTCATCAGGCAAAGTTACCTGATCCCAAATTATATATATATATATATATATAATAAGTCAAATTTTAATGTCTCTAAAAAAAACTAACTCTTATAATTAGGACTGGAGAAAGTATATATATATATATATAATAATCTTATATACCTACCCATCTCCATTATAATTAACTAGTGTCTTATGCATTATGAATAAGTAGAAAAGTTGTATAAACAAATACTCCCTCTGTTCCTATTTATAAGACTCAATTGATTTTTTTGGAGAATCCTAGAAAAATCCTAAGAAAGCTAATTATATTACTTAATCATATCATATATCATATTTTATTACATTATATATTAGTTAATAAGTCAAACAACATAATTTAAAAAAAATGATAAATTTTAATGTCTTAAAGCAATGTAATTAGTTTTCTTAGAATTTTTCTAAGATTCTCTAAAAAAATTAACTGGGTCTTATAAATAAGACCGGAGTTAGTATTTTAAGACGGCGAATATAAGAGTACAAGATGTGGTAGAAAATCCTGCAGAGGAAAAGTTGCTGGCCTGAATAATGGTCCACGAAATTGTAAGACCCACTTGCCCAAACCAACGGTTAGATGCAAAAAAGTGTTGCTTCCTAAAAGCTTCGGATATGCAACTGTCAGAGCGTTATGAAGCATCATCATCTTCTTTAGACGTAGGCCCCATTACGTACAACCTTTCAGGCTGTACCATGCAAGTAATTCCCCGAAAGTCTTGACTCAAGTAGCCCATCAACTCACGGTCAAAAAAAAGTAGGGCATTAACAGCTCATTATTATGCCTTTCACCGCTGATCTCTTATTCTTCAGGTCTCACAATAAGTCTTCCTCAATTACTCCTTTTAATTTTAAATATAATATTGTTTTAAAGATATAAAAAATGACTTTATATTTAAAATTAGAGGGAGTAAGATTAGGGTCCGTTTGAATAAAAATACTTTATAATAATAAATAATTTATAAAAAGTGCCGGATGATAATTGTCCTACTAAAGTCTCAACTTAAGTAGGCCATTAACTGTCAAAAAAAAAAAAGTAGGCCAAGCTCACTGTCATGCCTTAAGCTTTGATCTCTCATTCTTTAAATTTTAGAATATGTTTGGATACAGCTTTTAAAAAAACCTTTTTGTACAGAAAGATTTTTTTTCAGAATGCCTTTTGAGAATGACTTTTGTGAAAAAGTTGGCTTTGAAAATATGAGTGTTTGGATAAATGATATCAGTATGACTTTTTTTTACAGTGAAATGACAAAAAAGGCATTGGCTTTTATAATATTTACATGTAAAGATTGTGGTGAGATGTAAATTATTTTAACATTAAAATTTTATAATAAATAACAAAATGTGTATAACCTGAATTTATTTTATAAGAATCTATATTAAACTTACTGGCATTTGCCTTAAGGTTCGAACTGCTACATTGCCAAGTAAACCCACCCAACTTATTTATTTATAGTTTTTTTTCAAGAAAATATATAATAATAAACAAACTAATGATAATAACCAACACACAGCATTACATTACTGTTTTTTTAGATAAATGCTGGAGTTCGTTAACTTAAAAGAGTGACAAAATACAACAACACCAGTCCAAAGTCCTGCCTTGTATCAAGTATGCCAAAAAACTTGGTTAAATAACGAGCTGTGAAATAACTTATGAAGACATATTATTATTATTATTACATTCCATTAAAATAACAATCACATGCTCTGAATAATGGAAATGAGAAATTGGTGACGTGTCGAATAGGTAAGGCATCGCTTGTGATTGGTGTGTGGTTTGTAATATGGAGGTGAAAAGTTAAAGTGAAGAGAGAGAAGATAACCTTTGTCCAAAAATCTATTTGCAATGACTTTTGAAAAAAGCCTTTTCCAGAGGCTCAAAAGCCATTTTCCAAAAATTTGTAATGTTTGGCAACATTTTTTGAAAAAGCTGGTTTACCCTTAAAAACTCTGTTTTTTTTTAGTATCCAAACACCCTCTAAACCTTGTTACCAACAAATGAGCCTACATTTGTTTAAAAATTGGATCCACTATTGCGCTTTTATATAATTTTAAATGTAATTTGATATACATTTCATTAAATTATGAAACGCAGGTTGTGCACTTTACATTTCCATAGTAAAGTATTGGTTAGTTGTATAATTATGTTTATGATAAAGGCCTAAATTAGAATGGATAAAATAACATGTTAAAATTATCACAGAAAATCAATATCTAATTACAGTACATGATATTACAAATGCCAGCCATCCATCAATAGTCTGCAAAGAGCCAATACATATGAACGAACCAGGTACTTGTGAAATTAAGTAGAATTCCTTGTCCTATTTTTAAAAGTTCAATTTACAATCTATATTAGTAAGTTAAATTTTTTAGTTACTAATTATAGTGCACCAAACAGTAGTCATTTCCAACAATGTTGCAGATAAAGGCATCAAGACCCACACTATTGAGGAGCAACCCCATTTCATTGAGTCAGGTAATCGACATTAGCTTTTCAACATGACAAATGATTATTCATCAATTACTTAGTCTCAAATTTCTGACCATTTTTTATATTATTTTACATAATTCATTGTCACAAATAGCATACTGACCTTTTAATTCACATACCGTTTAAACTTTATAGTACAAGAATTTAGTGTTACTATCAATGTTAATTATTGATAATTATGATCACGTCTGTCTCTTACATTGAACATGTTTTAATTCTGCCAGTGATGGACCACCACAAGAAATGTATTATAAGGGCATTCAATTTCAATTTGATACTCATGATAGTGATGATGATAATGAAGTTGCGAACGTTCCTCCAAATGCATTTGAAGGTAAATACACTTGTGTGCAGTTTTCTATTATAGTTGTTCTGATTTACATCTTTACCCTTAATCAATACTATAAATTTTAAAAATATTTAAGAACACAGAATTAATCCTACACGGCAACACAAATTACTTAATATTTAATATGTAAAAATTATTCTAGAAGTGACTTGGATTATGAAGTGGATGGATTATATTTAATTCGATGTTCTCAATTTCGAAAAACAAATATCAGAATTGTAAAACTTCTCGCCTTATCCAATCTCATTGAAATTATTGTTCATTAACAAATTCCATACCAATATATACATAATCGGCATTGCAGAAAAAATCATATTAAAACGGGAATTATCAACAATAGAGTAGAGTCATTTTCACTTTCCAGCATTATGGCCATCTTTCAAATAATAAACTACAAGGCTAACCCTCCCCTGACCTTAACACTATTTTCTCACTATATTCCTTCTTTCAGCAACGGCCTTGGAATAGAAGCCGACCAGGCAACCAGCGATAAGTAACTTTTTTTTTTGGGGGCCAACTAGCGATAAGAAACTAGATACTGGCAACTTCAAAAATTACGCCTACGCCGCCGGAAATGCCTGAGAATGAAACTGTCAGCATACAATGGATAATTCTTTCTGATCAGACCTTTGATGCATTTCCAATATGAAAAGTCAACCAGCTCCCCATCTTTTCGTACTATGAATAAACACCTAGATCTTTCAAAGTTGGGATGATATCCAATCTGCAGTAGAAAAAGTGATCAGATACACTTGAGCATCAAATCAGGATTAAAATCCAATCACTAAAAAAAATAAAAACTAATGATAAATTAGGATTCATAATAACCCAAGGAAATGGTAAGTATTGTCAGATGTAGTGGGAACTTATGCAATGGAAATGGTAAGTATTATTATGCCTATGGATGGGTCAACTGATGTTAGTCCTACATAGAAGGTGACAAAATAGGGATCGGAAGCCAAGGATTACAAGCCAGCAGCTGGAAAAGCAGCATCCTATCACATTACATACTTCTCAGCAGCTGTAACTGTTGCCTAGTCGATGGGACTAAACATAGGCACCTAGGTAGCAAATCCGACTCTCTCATGGACATCAATATCTAGCACCTTGGCTCTAGGCAAAAGGACGTGCTTCTTATGAGATTGACTGTTGACATTATTGTATTTGTTTATGTTTCTACCTTTGTTTCCTTCCCTGGGTTGTTAGGTGGGATCATTTCTTCCATTGGTTTTGTGCAGGAGGGGGATCATTTGGCTTGCTGCTATTTAGGAAGTACCAGATGTGATTTCTACTTCCTCCTATATGTAATACGATGACCAAAAGCTAATTTGGCCAGTTACAAGAGATTTCTTTGCAAGACAATAATAAACGCTTACACATTTTTCGTGTGAAAATGTAACTACCATGGATGAGAAAAGACAAAGCCAAGAAGTGGACTGTGAAGCATCTTTCAAATTCACCTTGCATCACAAGACTTTCTAATAAATGCATACACATTTTTGGCAAATATGAAATCTGGTTTGAATCCCCCAACAGAAGACACCTATTTCAACGTTAAAATGAAAAGGGAGGAATCACTTGTGAATGGGCGACATCCAATGTCTATCAATAACTTACTAAACCTTCAGAATTCATAAATATTGGGATTTAACACAGACATTGACACATATATCATTCTGGACTTTCTTTAATTTCTACCAATATACTACTTTCCAGTAAATGTGGTGAGCAAGAATGCTAGTAGATATATATATATATATATATAGAGAGAGAGAGAGAGAGAGAGAACGCATTACCGTTATATAATCAATTCCACATCCTCTCTTCTTCTCGAATTCTGGATGAAAGGGAAGGAGTTTCTCAAGAATGGTATTCTCGTGCTCTGGAATCAGTCTATCTCCACTTTCATATCTATGGCAGGATTTCACAATCAGAAATTTAGTATGATTTGCATGAAGGAAACCAGAACACTTCATAAGAACATGGTCGATAATATTATTGTCGTTAAATTTATCAGATATCTTTGGTATGGACTACAGAGACTTTTACAGATAGTATGTATTGACTTTAGATCACATGAACCCTTTATTCACGTATCCACCTAGTTTTTTCTTTTGCCAAAAAAGTATCCACCGAGTTCAGTCAGCCAAAACAAAAAAAGTATTCAACTAATGAATGGCATCAAGAAAGTTCCCCTTAGGAGCTTCCAGATACTCTGAAGAAGTACATGCACCTGTAATACAAACGCAAATTGCTCTCCCTTAGAAGAAATGCGTTTTGTTGAGCTTCAAATAAGAAGAGGGTAGGAGTAAAAGTTGATGTGAAAATTAGTCCTGCTTTCTTCATAACAACCATGGGGTACAGTTGACAGTGGGATGCTGGTAAGTTTTACTCCATGCCCACAACATAGAAGCAAGACAACCAACCACAAGGCATCTCAGAGATTTGAACGTTAAAGTTCATCTCACTAGTCAATTAACAGTTAAACCCAAACAATTACAGGAACAGCGGCCAAACTCTATTCCGGACTTCTAATATGATAAATATAGATTTTCGAAGATGACTGACAGTATCGTTAGCTCGTTATACATTCGAATTGCCTCCCCTGAATACTGAAACTCTACAATCCTATAAAGGAAAAATATCACAGGGAGAAGGAAAACTCACTTCCCGGAATGAAGAAGCATCCTCACAAAACCAACCAAAGGAACAGTATCCTCCAAAATCTGGTCCTCCCAGTCAACCCATCTCTCGTGTTCGCTATCGCCTTCAAAGGCCCTCTTTACGCCGCTAACCTGGTCTTCTTCCAAAATTTCAGAGATATCCTTACCCGAAGAAACGATGGGCTTCCTGAGAATATTATCGGCGTCAGGACCCGTGTTGAGGGCACATAGACGAGTGTGAAGCAAGGATACGTTCCGACAGACAAGGAAAGAAGGAATCGCCGGAGAGAAGTGGAAAGACATAGGGTTTGTGCGAGGGTGGGTATATGGCGGGAAGTTAGTTAGGGAAGCCATGCCTTGAGCACCTGGTAGTGCTCGCTGCTTGCTCTTCCTCCCTCCTTACACAAACTCTCTCTCTGTCTCAGATCAGTTCTTGCTAAGCATAGCGTCCATTTGCTCGCGAAAGCTATACGGTCATAGGCTTCAGCGTCATCGTTCACCTTATCTGTTTCAGAGTGAAGCTCTGTGCGAGCTAACGCAAAGGAGTAAGAAGATAAAAACCCGAGCTCGGCTCACCTTTCTCGGCCTTTCAATATGTGCCCTTTTTTTTTTCCCCGACGAGAGCCTTTCAATTCAATATAAGTTTTCTTGGGTAACCGCATTCACTTATACTTGGGTTTATTTTGGGCCGGGCATATACTTGGGTTACCTTGTTGTAACAATACTTTTGAATTTGACAGTCCTTTTGTTTTTTAATATTCTCTCCTCCCCTATCTTCCTTTCAATCCAAACGAGTGCAAAATATTCATTTTTGAACCAATGATGGTTTTGTTGCAAAAGAGATAAATCAGTATTAGAAGGCAAGGGAAGCAATGAGGGAAGTTAAAGATTTCGAGACCATATTGTCGAAGAATCTCCTGATATGATTTGAAGCATGAAGGCGAGGTTGCAAGACCAATTCCAAGTCCCCACAAGGCAGACAATTCATTTTCAGATGCTTCTATACCAGAGGCACAGAGCATTATAGATGTTTCTTTGTCTATAGATAGACTTTGACGTCTACTTATTATACCAAATTAAAATAAAAGATGAGAACATCTCTAGTCAGTCCCTCGACACACCCCCCCCCCCAATTGGAATTACAGGTGGTATAAATTGTGTAGCTAATTAACAACCCATAAGATTCAAGCACACTCCAAATTTTTTTATTGTTAGTGATGCAACCCCCGGACCACGTTAAATCTTAATTGCTCCACGTCCTTGCTCCTTATTGCAATTTGAATCTCTGTGGTCTAGCTTTTGCTGAATGTGTGTGTGTTTTTCCCCTTTTTAATTAGTGATCTTTATTGGTGAATTACTCGTACTAGACTTTGACCTGGGAACCTACAATTTGAGCATGTGTATAACATTTATTTTTGCTGGACGTACAGGATTATTAATTGAATTTAGTGATTATAAGATGAAATGTGACGGCAGGCATGCGTAGGCAATTTCGAAAGATTCAACCGAGACATGAGTGGGGATCTGAAAGAGCACAGGGTGTGAAGATAAGAAGGAGTGGAGCACTAGTTGCAGCACTTGAGACACAGAGAAATTAGGTCGTCATCACAACAGCCCGTGTTTCATGCGATTAGCTAGCTAGATGCTATGTTTGGTTTGCTGGTCAGTGTTGTACGTTTACATTTGGTGGGAAAGAAAGTACACCAATTGACGACCAAACAGCTAGCCAAACACTGTTTCTACCACTTTTCTAAGAGGCTTCAGAAGTGACATTATATTATCCTTTTCAAATTCAATCACCCAACCATAGCTTGCATCGAACCCTTAAATCCTTAATATGAATGCTAGTTAGGTTATTGGATTTGGTCCAAAATATTCCATCTTAATCTATCTTATCCCTTAGGTATGTATGTATGTTTATCATTTTTTTTTCTCAAGCTAATTTATTAAATTTATAAATTGACACACACACACACACACATATAGACACTATTATATACAACCAAGAATATTTTAAGAAGTCACTTTACATTTGTTCGAATTAAATAAATAATTTATTTTTGAATATATCCAAATTAGTTATCTGGCTGTTGTGTAAGAGAACAAATTAAAGCAAGCATATGAATTTAGATCACTTTAACGGGTAACGTTTTTTAGGGTAGCTTAAATTTGCAATCTAGGACAATATGTTATGATATTATATTCTCCTACCTTACCTAACCTTCTTTCCTTTTCGACAATTGCGCGTAAAATGGGGAATTACACCAATTACATTTATTTATTTTTTTTTGTTATTGTATTTATACATAATTCTTATATTTTAAGGCACTGTTAATTATGTCTGTTTATTCATATTTTACGATGCATCCCGTGCATGGAAAAAGAATAAAATTATTATATTTCTCCATTTCAATTATGAGAATAGCCACTTCTCACTACTTGAGAGTGATGACGAAGTAACTGATGAGGATTTCGCAAACAAGCGGAAGAACGATTGAGGATTACAAATTTAAATAATAAAGTTGGATGAGGTGTTATGTTGATAACCAAATTTGATCCCAACTAACTTTTATATTAAGAAGTATATGATATTAGTGTTATTATCATTCAACTACACATAAATATGGGGGGAAAAATCAAACATTTAGTTATATAATTTTGATTTGGTTGTGATATCTAACCTTTAAATGCTTAGAATTTTAACTTAAAGGAATCCAATCTATATAGCTGACTCAATTAAAATTTAGTCATTCAACTTGAACTTTCCGTTTTTAACATTCATGAGATATATAATATTAGGTTGGCAAGAGAGAGAGATATATATATATATATATAATTCTAGTTTTTAAAATATAGGAATGGAGTTATATCAAGTTAAAGTTTATGGAATGCAGTAGATCAGTAGGATCGGAATTGCATTAGATTAAATTAACCAAGGAGTGAAGGTTTGTGAAAGGGAAGCTCTGGTCGTGTGCGTGTACGTTTGTTTACGCGGGAAGAAGGCGGGACGGAGGCTTCATATAATTTTAGTTTTTAAAATTTAGGAATCTAATGCGGGAAGCGATTCTTGAGGCATGGCCAGAGGCACATACAGAACAGAAGCCACCCCACCCCTGTCCATGATCTCTTTTCCTTTCCATTGGGCTCCATTTCTTTTCAAGCAATTAGCAAACAACACCACACACGTCTTCCATTCAATTCCCTCCCTCCCTCCCTCCCTTGACTTCCAAGTCTTGTCACGTTTGGTTTTGACTTGTTCAAACACCTCTCCCTGTCAACAAACAAATCATCAGGTCAGGTCTCCTCATACTTTATTTAATAGAATATTTATTTTATCCTCCCCTCCTTTATACACACAAGTCACTTTATTTTACATACAATAATAAATTTATACGAGAAGTATCAATAATTTTAATTTGTTGTTAGTAATAAATTAATTTAATTATATTTGTTGGCATTATATTATATTATATTATATATTGAATCCGTTGAAGAATGTGGAGGAAATATAGGGGGAGGAAAGGAGTGAGGGATTTGGATTTTTGATTTTTCACATATCCAGATGAGATCCAGTGATGCAGGGAACTTGTAGCTTAATCCGGATGGATCCCCGCCGACAATAGCGTCAAAACTTCTCTCACCCCACCTCACTTTGGTGTCAAAAGTCATATATCCCCATGATGCCAAATCAAATGCTTCTAAAGATTCCACCACTTCTAGTTACTTCTGCTGAAAACCATGCCGTCCATCCCACTCCATTCCCAATGTATTCATTTCATCTTCTTCATTTTTACTAACTAGTAAGTTAAGTTAGTAACTTCTCATCAACCCCTCCCCAGTCCCCAGTCCCCAGTCCCCATCCCCTCCCTTTTTTTTTTTTTAAAAAAATTACTATTACTATTATTATTATTATTTAAAAAAAAAAGGAAGCTCTCATCTCACCCAAAATCCAAGTATTTGCAATTTATATTCTGACTAGACCACAAATATATTTATTCAGACGACAACTCACTGATAGGACAGCCTTGCTCCAGCTTCGTAGACTCCTTCCCCATCCCAATATATGCCAATTGCCAGCCAGTCCTTCTCTGCCTCTTTCATTTCACATACACTTGCAGATCTCTCTCAACAATTCCTCTCCCCCGCTTCTCTACCTCATCTCTCCCCCTCTCTGCTTCCTCCCTTTTCAGCGATCCACAGTTATGGAAGGTTACGACGGCACTGTCAGGCTTGGACCTCTTCACATGAACCATGATCGCAATGATCTTGACTCCGGCCCTGATGTGTCCGTTTCCTCTCCTGTTACCAGGCAGAAGGCCGCCGCCGCCAAGCAGTTCATTGAAAATCACTACAAGAATTATCTCCAAGGATTGCAGGATCGAAGAGACAGGTGCTTATTTTCCTTCCTCTTGTCTTGCTATGTCCAATTCTGATCGTTCTTTACGACACAATTTTTTGCATTTACATTCGTCCAGCTCCTTCTCCCACCGATTCAGAGTTTATGAGATTTTACAGAACCGATTTGCTGTTGCTCTCTACTGGTCGTTTCTCTTTCAAGATTATTGTGTTCCTCAATGTTCTTTCGTGTACTTCATCACACGCTTTTCTTTCTCTGCTGTGTTTTTAACCCCCTCTCATCATTGTCCATATCATAGTTTTTGGTTAAGCTCTGGCTGGATCCTTTTGAGAAGGTTAAAGCAATAGAGTTGACGTTGTTCTTGGTTAAAGTCCTCGTACTGTCGTTCCTCCTTATCTTCAATTTGTGGTTCCTATCACGCATCCTTTTGACAACTATAATATGCGAAGACTCCTCCAATCACGTGGACAGGGACATGTTCACTTGTTCAGTAAAAACGACATGGCCGTCTGGGCGGCAAACTCTGTTTTTGTCCTCTTCTAAATGTCTGCTTCATGCATATGCTTTTCCAAAATTAGAACTCTATCTGACGCTTTTCAAGAATCTTTTGAGTAACTGACTGAGAACATGTAATATTTTTCATTTCCACTCGCTAAACAACTAAATTAGAAGGCTCGCTTTGTTTTTATCTTGCTTTTGAAATATGATGGACTGTCGAGGAGGAATTATAGTAGCATAGATTCTATAATTATCATTTCAACTCAGAATACTCAAGCGGATTTTGTTTTAATTCCAAATTAGAGGCCTCGCTTAAACAATTAAATTAGAAGGCTCGCTTCATTTTTATCTTGCTTTTGAAAATATAATGGACTGTCGAGGTGGAATTATATCAGCAAAGATTCTATAATTATCAATTCAACTCAGAATAGTCAAGCGGATATTGTTTTAATTCCAAATAATAAGGTTTACTTCAATAAATTATGGTTTTGTTTCAGACGTAGAGCACTTCAAAGGCAAGCACAAGAAGCTCAAATATCAACCGAAGAACAAGAGGAAATGATGAGGAATTTGGAGCGGCGAGAGACTGAATTCATGAGACTGCAGAGACGTAAAGTTGGAATTGATGACTTTGAGCAGTTAACCGTAATTGGTAAAGGTGCTTTTGGTGAGGTGCGCAACGAATATAGATCGCATTACAAGTTAAGTTTGGATTCTAATAGCTTGCATTGTCCGTAACATTGTCATATAATGCAGGTGAGATTGTGTCGTGCTAAAAGTACTGGAGACATTTATGCCATGAAGAAATTGAAGAAATCAGAGATGCTTAGCCGAGGACAGGTAATAGCAGTGAAGTTTGATACACAATACATGATGGGTTAATATTCAGCAATCTTCTTACCAGTCATCACAAGAAAAAGGAAAACATTGAATTCATCAGCCTCTTGCTTTAGTCAGTATTCAGTCATTTTAATATGATGAGTTACTTCAAATTGCAGTCAAAGATATAAACTTCATTTTATACCTGTCTTTGTTGTTCTTTCTGATTGTACTTCGTTGTGATTCAAAAGAACATTTGATATTAACAAAATTAAGTACTGAACGCTAACTCTTCTTCTGATATTCCAATGGAAAATAGGGTGTTAAACATTACATAGTATCTGCTTGACGTTGTTTAACCTAACTTTTTCAATAAATATATATGTTTTCCTTTGATCTGATGGTATATATCTGGCTGAAAAAAGGGCATTGTATAACATTGATGTTGAGCAAAGATTGAATAAGATTTTCATTATATATGAACTTCAGCTTCAAATTTTAATACTGAATAATGACGTCTATAGGCCAATTTGACCACTAGAGCGAATTCATTTACTTCTTACATCACGTTGTCGTTCTAATTCAGGTGGAACATGTTCGATCAGAGAGGAATTTGCTAGCAGAGGTTGATAGCCGATGCATTGTAAAACTTCATTACTCATTCCAAGACTCTGATTTCCTGTATCTCATCATGGAGTATTTACCCGGTGGCGACATTATGACATTATTAATGAGAGAAGACATCCTTTCTGAAGATGTTGCTCGCTTCTACATTGCTGAAAGCATCTTAGCTATCCACTCAATACATCAACATAATTACATACACAGGTATGGTTATTGTGAGACTAATTTGGTTTCACTGCAATGCGAAGTTACATTATGTAGAAGAACTGTGACCAATGAATGCAGAATACTTTGAAAGTCCTTCATCTTCCCGTATGCCATGATAGCCGTCCTTTGTTTTAACAAGTTTTATCACATAAAGGAAAGTTACCTCTTGGCTTGGTCTAACAAGGTAAAATTCAATAAACTCTAGCTCAAATTACCAGGAGCCTGTATTCTTAAGGTACAATATGTAATGCAGTATTTCATCTTCTTAGAACATGGATTTATTGGGGCTAAAACACAAAGAATAGTATATTAGATATAGCTTTTCAGATTGCAAGAGGAATGCATTAAAGCTGAATCTCTTATATCTCCCGTATTGAATATCAGTCAAGATAAAAAATGGTACTTAAATCTTAAGACACTCCACCTAATACCCTAGTGTCTTATGATATCTTCACCTCATAAGTCACATTGGTCCATATCCAGAAATTGTACTCAGGAACATTGTTTATGGAAAAGGATTTATAGATTTCTTGTGAGTAATTATTCTCAAATAAATCAAGCAATAAAGATTATGCTTAGTCGGATGCACTCTGCTTGTAGGGATATAAAACCAGATAATTTGATACTGGATAAAAAGGGCCATCTGAAGCTATCAGATTTCGGCTTATGTAAGCCTCTTGATGATAAGTATTCTACAATTTTGTTGGAAAGTGAAGATTTCACCAGTAATGAATCAACGAGTGAGGCTGATGGATATTCTTCATCCCCTTGGTCGATGCCAAAGGAGAAATTACTACAGTGGAAACGTAATCGCCGAGCTTTGGTAATGCCATTTTCCTCCATTTCAAAGAACATTTTTTATTGGTTCCAAAAAAGATTAAAAAAATCAAACCCTATAACAAAATGACTTAATCATTTACAGATGTGATTAATTTCTAATTTTAATTTTTAGATAGTAAAGTATTACCTCCAATTCTTAATATAAGATTTACTTTAATGAAAACTTTGAACTACAAGTTGGATTTTTTTTTTTTGGCCTGGAACTACAAGTTGGATATTATATGAAGGACTGGGAGGTAGTATATTAATGCAAAGGTTGTTTATGTATTCTCACTTGCACTTCTTCAGGCATATTCCACTGTTGGAACTCTTGATTACATGGCACCTGAAGTTTTACTCAAAAAGGGCTATGGAATGGAATGTGATTGGTGGTCTCTTGGAGCTATCATGTATGAGATGCTTATTGGATATCCCCCCTTTTGTTCTGATGATCCAAGGATGACATGTCGTAAGGTGTTTGATTAAATTGGTTTTCTGTTCTCATTGTCTTTCTCATTTGTTCACAAGGACATGGTGTTGTTTATTGTATCAGATAATTAACTGGAAAACATGCCTTAAATTCCCTGGAGAACCCAAGATATCAGCTGAGGCTAAGGATCTTATTTGTCACTTATTATGTGATGTGGAAACAAGATTTGGTACCAGAGGTATCGAAGAAATCAAGGTAACATCTTCGTAGGTGTAGTTAATATGTTACTTATTAGGGAAATCGGATTTTTTTTTTTTGAACATGCCCATTTGGCAAGTCCATTACTAATATACCATTAATTCCTTTTTCAGGCTCATCCATGGTTCAAATCTATTCAGTGGGATACGCTTTATGAAATGGAAGCTGCATATAAACCTACCGTCACTGGAGACTTGGACACACAAAACTTTGAGAAGTTTCCTGATGTGAGTACAAAAATTGTACATATAAAAAATGCTGACAGGTGAAAATGAAAAATTTGTGCTGCCAGTTCCACATATAAATTCAAAGAGTGAAACTAGATGCATGCCTTAATTTCACAAAAGTTCTAAACTAATTTAATTTAACTGGATTTTCTTCGAATGGAAACGATTACTTCTTCACTGTCAACATTTTCCATTTTATCTCTCAATTTTTTCATCCCACTGCAAATTGATTATTTTAGATATTATTTATTATTTGAGAGCCAGTGCAGCTGAAAACTGTTAACTATAGCATGGGGGTTCCTGATAAACATTGGGCAGTAAAAGGGTGATCTTGGCTTTTATGTTTTTACTTCCATACTATATCAGTGCAACTAAACTTTTGTGGGTTTGTTCATTTCAGTTAGAAGGACCACCATCCACAACAGCTACTGTGGGACCTTGGCGGAAGGTAAATCATTTTCTGTTAGATTGCTTAAGACATTTCTAAGCATGTGGATCTAGTTTACGGCCAAAGATTCACTTGTGCGTGGAAAAGAAGTTTTCTTAACCTTAATTCATTTCATTAGGCTACGCCCATTATATGACTAATATTGACTGCTGATTTTTTCCCCAAATATGTTTGCTTCTTGTAATGTAAGTACCAGCCAAAGTTATTCAGAAGTCAGTCCAATAAGCGTTTTGGCCAGTGGTTAACAATTAGATTTTACTTCTACATTCTTTGGCTAGTATTACTGTAGAGTGAAATTTTTAGTTTTCAAAATTTGTTGTCTATTGGAAGATATTTTGCTTACTCATTTCCCATAAAACTTGCTTTTGAGGTCTTTTAGATATTTATTCCCCTTGTATTAAAACCATAACTTTATGATACCTCACTTTGCTTTTTGACATTTCTCGCAGATGTTAACATCTAAAGACACCAATTTCATAGGATTTACATTCAAGAAATCCGACGTCCTTAAATCAATAGGAAGTTCAGGTAGGTCATCTTCAGTGGTTGGATTATTTTGCTTCGCTTCAATCTTGTTCTGTAATTTTAAATGAATAATGTTTTGCAGATACAGACGTCAGATTGCATGGATCATCACAAACTCCGTCCCTAGTTTCGTTGTTAGGTATGATCCGATTTTCTTGCACAGGTTCACACTTCACATAAATAAATCCAGGCATGCACGACATGATTAGGCAACAAGTTCTCCTCATACAACTAATAGTGTAGAAATCTGCCTGGAGAAGATAAAAAATTGCAGACAGCACACTTGATGTATTTTATCCCTGCCCTTGTCCCTTGTTTCTTGTTTCTTCTCTTTGCATTTGAAAGAGCAAGGGTAGGATAATACTCTAGGTAGAGTCTCTTATTCCAGTGTGTACGTGTGAATGCAACTGTTCTCCGGCTGATTGGCAGGTTCTGATGTAGTTTCTAAGCCTGCTGTTGTAACTTATAACATGCTTTGGTTATGCAGGTCGAATAGATTTGCAAGACACTGTCATTCCAGAAAGTGAGCAAAAACCAGATGCTTGAGCCATGATCTTCCCTATTGCACCTCTGTTGGATCGTGTATTATATCTATGCACATGACATTTGAAGAACGTCGCTGATAGCCAAATGTTCACAAGAAAATTATTCATTGCAGGCAGATTGGAATAATGTCATGTTATGGTTGGAGAGCTAAGACGTACCAAGCCGCTCAGAATACTGGCTCTTTGCGCTCTCGAGTGATGATGCTGTTATCCATGACGCAGTCAAAACTTGTGGAATTCAAACGCAGTTCTTTCCGCATCACGCAGCATCCACACATATTTGTCTAATATTTCGGGAAAGTTAATTTTACACAGCAGATTTTTGATGTTTTATGTCATGGTTCTTTTGATAAAAAGGTTTTGGCGATACATAATGAAACTTGTTTATTCAAAGATAAACGGCCCCATTTGATATATGCTCGCAAACGCACCGAGTAGTAATACTAATATCTTCTATGTATGGTGTGCTCAAAGTGCCTTGGGCACATTAAGCAGTCGTTTTGATCATAAACTCTAATAATTAAACAATTGTTGCTATTAATTATAATAAATAATAATATATTTTAAATATTCATAGTGTAAAATATCCAAGAGCATGAAACAAGTGGGTGAGATGGAGTTGTCAATTGCATCCCCACGCTTAAAGATCGCTTAAAGATCTGCATGAGGATAAGATAAGAAAAGGACAACAGTATCCTATGGGAATGGGGATCATTAAAGAACAGGATAAAGTGAAGGGGCTGAAAGCTAAAAGCGCAGTGCCACATCATCTAATGTAATTGCGTTATCAATCATTTTGAAGTGTGGGAAGCCAGATATTTTGGGCGCTGCTAAATATCTGTCCCCCTGTGTTCTCCGACATATATGACGTGGCGATGCGATGGCCCCTGACGCGTGTTAAAGCGCTGACAACTGTAATTACCTTTCCTTATTTTCTTTCTGTTCCAAGTTTTCAACCACCTCTTCCACTCCACTGACTCTCTCATTCCCAATGTGTCTCCCTCCTCCTCTGTTCATTTCCGATAAGGCATGATGAAGAATTTCAGACCGCCCCAAGTTCCGACGATTTCACCCAACCTCCTCAACCAGCCCTGCGACTTCAAGCTACCACCCAATCACGTGCAGGTACTCTTCATTTATCCAACCGTGAACTTAATTCCAAGAAAAACTCTTTTTCAATAGATACTTATGGCATTTATATGTATTTTTATTAGGATTCTTTTGGGAAGAGATGCTTGTCAACAGAAGAATGGACCGATGAGAAACACAGCATGTATCTCAAGTCTATGGAAGCATCATTCGTTAATCAGTTGTATAATTCCAAGCAAGTGCTGGGCTGGCGTTCCCCTAAAGCAGCTCTCTCTCATTCTACCCCCACTACTTCTACTCAGGTTTATCTTTTGTTGTCTTTTGACCACGAATTGAAAGAAAAATATTGAAACTTCTAACTAGTCCTAATTAATGCTAAGCTAGTTATGCTAGTTAAGATCTCTTGTATTTCAATGCTTTATAACTCAAAATTATGTGTCATATAAGTGACTTCTGTGTCGACGGACGCTGTATAATCCTTTTAGAAGTTGGTTAAATAAGTTTGCTGAACGTTAAGTTTTAGCAGTGGAAGGATCTGGGGGATAGATACTGGAAAAAGACCAAACACGAAAGAGAGAAGGGACAGATAATAAGCAGGAGGAATAAGGGGCATGCTTTAGAGGCAAAACCATGGATGGAGCAGTTGAGCTGCTCAAACGACAGCGTCGTGAGAGAAAGCAGTGTTACGAGCAGAGGCACAAGTACTAAAGATGGAATGTGCGGTTGGAGCCAAAGAAATCAAATTTCCTCTGCTTCACCTCATCACGTGTTGTTCTTCAGCGATATAGGTATAATCCCTTCTCTCTGTTCCCCAAACACTTGAGACAGGTTCATTAATTGGGGTTTTTAATTTGCAGAGATGACGGATCAGAACTTTGTCGATGGTGATGAAATGGTGGAGTGCGACAAGAAAAATGTCAAGAGACTCAAGCCTTTGATATCCGACACTTGCATGCACCAATGTTGAGGTGACAATTGCCTATATTTTGTCTGTTGAGAAATTTCGTTTCATTTCATGTCCTTGGTGGATATTATGAGACAGATTCTGGTGCTGATCGGATAAAACTTGATCCCCTTGCAGACGCACCGTTGCTAGCTGAACGCCAATATTGACATCACTTGCTGCGGTGGGTTATTAACGGGACAGCTATCTGCTGGTGGCGTCTGTGTACATCTGTAGTTCATAGTTTGCTTATTATCAGCCAGCCTCTTCTGCGAGACTTTATTTTCTTAAGTTTCTCTCTCTCTCTCTCTCTCTCTCTCCCCCCTTACAGACTCATTATACCTTCCACAAGATATTTGAACTCATGATCTCACATTTAAGAATTATCTAAAAAATGTTTATGTTTGGCATCACTTAAGCTACAAAACCCGAAAAAATACATGCCTTTACATGCACACAAATAAATGTATGTTAATTTAGTAGGCAAAGATATTTTTTCAATAATTTATTTTTTAAAAAATCCATGAAGAACAGAATAAATATTTTAGTTAAAAACATGAAGTTTAACCATGAGGCCTTACACAATTGACATTTAGCGGAGTTCTTTAAATATCAAATCATATGTTTGATTTTTATCGATGAATATGGAGAGGATCTTATAACCTGCATTGAACCACTTTGAAAAGCCTAAGATAGGGTAATTAGTCATTGTCGCCAAGGGTAAATACTTTGAACCTAAACGAACATCAAGTTTCTTGGAACAAAGAACAAGGTTACATTTGAAAAACTATTTCCCTCTATGGTAATCTGTCGTCGCTTTTCCAGCTGGCTTTCTTTCTTTCTTTCTTTCTTTCTTTCTTTGTTCTTTTTTTCAGATCACTTCCTTTCATTTGTCTTGGGGTCACTATCATTATGGCCCCTCAATACGACTCATTTTTCAGGTAAAAGAAAAGTACTTCCAAATATATATGATTTTATCAAAATATAAAGTAACAAAATGCGTAATAAATACACATTTATTATTTTGAACAACTAAAGTTTATGTTTATTCATAAAGTTTATACATTTATCATCCCATAAATAGAATAATAACGATGATATAGGAAACACGTATAAATTTTTTTCGCAATTATAGCATATGGCGAGTTGGAAAACAGCTCCTTTTTTTCCCAACAGACAAAAAACTACATTCATCCATAAGATTTTGCCATGAAAAAAATAAACACAAGAATTTGCCGCCAATTTTTTTTCCTCCTACTCCCCGAAACGCTAGTGGTGGTTCTGCCATGGAAGGAGCATGTTCTCATATTTTACACGGTTATTTAAGAGTGTTTAGATTGACTTCTACATAATAGTTTTTGAAATAAATCAAAATTTTTAAAATAGATTTTTTAGAATAGCTTTTGTAAAAATTTTAATTTAGATGAAATATGAGTATCTAGGTAAAAATAGCTTTTACGGATTTTAAGATAAGTATATAATAGGAATTTTGTCTCAATTTGTATAAACTATGGTTTCATAATTGAAAAGTAAAGAAAATTTAATTCTAAAAACTATAATTTAAAACCTGACTTTTTCCTAAATTATAGTTTTTAAATAGTAGGAAGTGTTTAATAATTTTCATTAAACCATAATTTAAAATTAAAGTTTTTACTAAATTATGGTTTCAAACCAGGCCCTTAGCTAGAAACGGCATCGTCTAGTTTGTCCAAGCAAGTAGCAAGTGAACAACCACGTGGTTTACGCTGGAATATCGATCACTACCTTCAACGATTCAAGAACCGCCCGCGTTCATTTTTTTAATTCATGGTTTCCACAGTTTTTGAAGCCCCCGTCTAATTTGACGAACAACATTACCTTCTTCTGTTTTTTTGCCCCTGATCTTCGAATTTGCTTCGATGTTGCGTCCTCATTCATTCTGAAAATTGTTGCAAGATTCGGTTTTTCGTTTCTCAGGCTTTACGTACTCGGTTCCTTTGACTCCAACTCGGAGCTTGTGTTCTTCGCTCGTGAGTTTTTCCTTTGATCGGTAATTCGTTCAGCAATCAGCAGCCCAGAATTCCGATAAGCTCTTTTCCGTGGTTTTGGCTGCATTTATATTGTAATTATTGTGTTTTCTAATTTGCGCCTGCCTAGCTGCTCCCGTTCAGTTAGGGTTCCCCAATTTCTAGGATTCGAAAATGCCACCATTTTCGTCGACCTCAAAAGCACTCCGATCCATTGTATCGCGTAAAACCGGTGTGAAACAATTAATCAGTTCCGGCACGAGCCTTGGGCAGCTCGGGAATCCGGAACGGTGCCAGTACCTCAGCACTATGGTGGGTGACCAAAACCGGTCCATTTTCAAACCAGTTGGCTGCTACGGTCATTCTATATCCGTAATTGGAGGTTTGCATAAGAATAATTTTGTTCAAGCGAGGCAGTTTCTTGGATGTGGAGATGGTGAAGAAGGTGTACTATCTAAAGTATACGAGGAGAAGCACGTTTTGGGGTAATATGATTATATACATCCTTTTTATCTGCCCCTCTAGAATGCGTTT
Organism: Acacia concinna; assembly: GCA_037177275.1. NCBI lineage: Eukaryota > Viridiplantae > Streptophyta > Magnoliopsida > Fabales > Fabaceae > Acacia > Acacia concinna. The sequence goes on from JBAGKO010000011.1 coordinate 8,501,085, forward strand.
GCTTCAACGTGAATAATATGAATATTCTCTTTTCGAACCAGCTTGTTCTGATCCTAATTTTTGTGTCTCACTTGAACATCCATAGTAAATTGTAGAGCGGTCACACGGAGTTGGTTATTAATATCATCTATTAGGACACGGGATATTTGTTCTTTTTCTTGGTAATTCTGCTAAATATCGATTTATTAACTTTTTAAATTCATGAGTTGGCCCTTGCTTCTCATACTTAATTTTTTTTCGTGGTGCAAAATTGAATGTAACTTGGAAACCAGTTTCTCAAGGAATATGCAAGCTGATACACTACTCAATTCGTAGGTACTCTCCAGAGCAATTATTTGACGTCGTTGCCGCAGTTGATTTCTATCATGGCTTTGTCCCATGGTGTCAGAGATCTGAGATACTTAGACACTATCCAGATGGATCATTTGATGCTGAATTGGAGATTGGATTTAAATTTCTTGTTGAGAGTTATATTTCCCATGTTGAACTGGAAAGACCAAAGCGAGTAAAGGTATTCATCCTATTATGATCCGCAGCATGATAGTTTAGGCCTTTAGGGGTTCTAGCTGCTTTTGGTAACCCTTTATTTCCTTTTATTATCTCTGGATTATTATTGTGACTCGTGAGCAACTTCTTTTGCAACATTAAATTTTGATAAAAGGGTGAAACTGATAGACCCGTTTTAGTCAAAATTTGATATTATAGTGAAGTTTAATTCATGCCATTGTGATAAGTGCTATATTTAAGCCACTATGTTGTGTATATTTTATATGTGCGGATGATTATAGGCATGTAATGAAGATTTTACAATGACTAATTTGGAACAGCTGTCCTTGTAGTTGTGGGGGGGGGGGGGGGGGGGGGGGGGAGGGGGGGGGGGGGGGGGGGGGGGGGGGGGGGGGGGGGGGGGGGGGGGGG
>JBAGKO010000011.1:8502102-8532191 GCA_037177275.1 Acacia concinna
GTTGGTTTTCCCCCCCCCCCCCCCCCCCCCGGTCATGACTTTCTATCTCAATAAACTTGAGTTTTCTAATCTAAAAGAAGATAATCCTGCAGTGCTAGTGTGCCTTCATGTCATTTTCTGATAGTTGATTGAATTTAGTGTGTGTGAACTTTAGATTCTCTATTTAACTATATGTGGGATGTTCCAATTCTAATTACTTTCCTTTGTTCAATTTACTCAATGTTTGTTTTGTGCCTCCAGACCACCGTTTCGCAGAGTACCCTGTTTGACCATTTGATAAACATATGGGAATTTAGTCCTGGGCCAGTTCCAAGATCTTGCAATGTATACTTCTTGGTGGATTTTAAGTTTCAATCTCCTCTTTACAGACAGGTATAACTCAGTATCTTTTCTCGTCAGCTTTGTTTTTTGGTCATTTTTTGCTTGATTGTGGAATTAGTTTTCCCAGTAATTTTAAATTGACTTTTGTTGAACCCTTCATGTGATACAAATCCTTACCAAGACTCCGTGCCCATCTTCATAACACTCCCTCTGGGCTTTAGTCACTTCAGCTTCCTCCTCTTGTTTCTAGCTGTAATTTTATCCTACATTGCCTGTTGCTGGAGTCCTGTTCCCGTGGTTGTGATTTGCATCACGTTCTGTTACATTGTCAACTTCTGATGAAACATTTGGTCTAATTCAAAACATGGTTTTGCATAGGTGTTCATGTTATCAATGTTTAGCCTTGGCAACATGATAATTCCATAATTTTACAATTTGTACTTATCTATGCCGTTATTTCAGTCCAAGATTTAATCATGAAAATGTCTGCATGTAGCTTAAATAGGCAATCTATGGTTACAGAATAACTTTAGATACGTGTTCGGTTCTCTTGCAGTTTCCTAGCTATGTTGCCCCGTTCTTTATTCTTTTTGTGCTCTTTATTCCTGTTCACGAATGTTTAAAGTACTGCGCATCCCATATTGGGTATCTTTATATATAGACTTTTGAGCTATGACTATCAATTGATAGATTTTTTTTTTTTTATTGACTGACGCTCTGGGTATCAGATTGCTTCAATGTTCTTTAAGGAGGTGGCCTCTAGAATGGTTGGTTCGTTTACTGAGCGGTGTCGTTTGATATATGGACCAGAGGTGCCAATCCTTGAAAATTCGTATGGAGAAAGGGCACAAAGTTATCCTGCACGTCGCAATTAGAACATAGCTGACATCAAATTCAATATTTAATCAGGGATTGGGCGGTTTTTTGATTGTTTGCCACTCAATGCCATTGTCTTAGTTATTATAATTCAACTCTGTTTCTAATGACATCAAAAATATGAAGGCTCTTGTAGAATGTGCTGCTGCAACAAAAGGTCAATTGCTTCACCCCACTGTCAAAAATTCAAGCCATGTCGGATGACATAGCACGCTTGTTAATATTGCATGAAAGAACCCAAGAGAAACCTCGCAATTCTTAATCATGGTTTATGAGGGTTGTTTTATAAGAAAAGACTAAATGGACTGAACAATCAAATCTGCCCATTGTATTTTATTTGGACCTTCAAAGTTGAAAAGACATTGTACAATAACTAACATTACATTTATAACTGAAAAGAGTAGCTGGTAAAAAAAATTTGAAATTTAATTAATTTTTTTGATAATGGCAGTGCTTTAATTAAGTACTTGCTACTGTTTTTGTGTAAAGAGGTTAAAAGTGACTTATTTGTCAATCTTTCATGGTTTGCTATTCTAAAATTTCGTGATCGTTGGCCTTTTTTCTTTTTTTTTTTTCAAGAATTAAAATGAGGTCTCAAGTAAAACTTAATTAGTAATATTAAGGAGTTCTAATAACAATTTAGGTTTTATCATTGTTTGTAATTAAGTTATTAGGATTTATGGATAACTAATGCCCTTTTTAGGACTTCATTGTAATGCTCCTTTTTAATTCAGGTGATTTGGAAATATTTAAGGGAAAATGTTCAGTTTTACCTGGAAGTAACTATTGATAAGAGTTGGATGTCTGGAAGTTTTTTTATAAGTAATTTTGTCCTGGAAGTAACCAAACTGAAGCAAATTTGCCTTGTTGTTGACTTTGACCATATTTGACCGTTATCTTTAACTAAATTGGACTAGTATGTAATATCTTAATATTTTTAACTCCCTGAATAAGAGATTTATGATGAGTAAAAGGCTAAAAACATATATAAAAGAGCCTCGTTGTTCTGGAATGGGATTGAAAAAAATTAGTATGATATTTTAGATAATTTCTTAAATTATATGGAGCCTAGGATTATGTCCATAGAAAGCAGTAAAAATTGGTGAAATCAATTATCCTTAATTCTAACTTGTATTCTCTTTAATGACATATTATGGTAGAAAAAAATTGGAGAAATAAGATTAAAACTATCAGAATGTTACATACCTTGCCAGTTTGGTTAAAAGTAATGGTAAAATTTGGTCAAAGTTAACGGCAAGGAAAAATTGCTTCAGTTTGATTACTTCCGGGGTAAAATTGTTTCTAAAAACAATTCTGGACACCTAATGCTCCTTAGTGATTACTTCCAGAGCAAAAATAGACTTTATCCCGATATTTAATACATATAATAATGGAAAAGGATGTTGTAAATTTTTGGAAGAATTCCATTTAAATACCACATGAATTTGCAAAACTCAAAAAAATCTGTTAATATTTCAAAAAGACATGGACCAAATTGAGTTTTTTAAATTTTCGAATGTGAACAGTAGCAGGATTTCACTATAAGAGTAATGAGATTACCCATAAAAGTAATCAATTTCGCATCTCTATTTTTCTCTCTCCCTCTGTCACTGTTCATCTGACACTGACTGACGCATAGTGACAGGGGAGAGAGGAATGTGCCCGTGACAAAGGAGAGATGATATTTTCGCTATAAGAGTAATGGAATTCAGTAGGGATCACTTTTCATTTGAGCAAATTAGGAAAACAAAGGAGAGAGGAGATTTTTTCGCTATAAGAGTAATGAGATTAACTATAAGAGTAATGAAATTTGCTAGTTTCCATATCACTTTTCACTTTAAAAAAATAAAAAAACTTAATTTGGTCTATGGTACCTTAGTGTCTTTTTGAAATGTTAACAGAAATTTTTAAATTTTAAAAATTTAAATAGTATTTAAGTGTTATTTTTCCTAAATTTTTTATAGGGAAAAAAGTTATATATATATTTTTTCCGGTTGCTAAGAGAGAGAACGGAAATAAAAACCTTGTTTATCGTCTCCGTGCATGTTCTGTTTTCAAATTCAGAGCTGCTTCTCATGATTTGTCTTGAAGTTTTGCGCCTTTCATGATGGAGTCCGAACACTTATCGTCTACATGCTTCTGCTTATCAATTGTGAATGATCAATGACCTAGCTCTTTTCGGCTTTATATTATGAACGCGTGTAAAGTCTGGAGCTCAAAAACTCGTGGCATCTCGTTCTTTCACTCTCTGCTTTCCTCATATAACGGAAGTCAAAATGCAACGTGGCCGCTGGGTATCTTCCGGCAGCTTATAGAGGCTAATGCGAGTCCCAATGATCACACTTTTTCGTTACTTATAAAAGCCTTTGCCTCATCCTTCTCTTCTGACACTTATAGCTCTGCGGTCACGGAATTTCAAGTTAGCCAAGTTCAAACTCAATTAGTGAGACGGGGCTTCGACCAATTTGTTTATGTAAATACTGCTCTTCTGAATTTCTACATGAAACTGGGGCTTACAACTAATGCTCGCCAACTGTTTGAAGATATGCCTCGTAGAGATGTTGTTTCGTGGAACGCATTGATTTGTGGATATTCACGGAACGAAAATGTTAACCATGCACTGGCTCTCTTTGTACAGATGCTTAGAGAAGGTGTTCGACCTGATCATGCGACAATTGTAGGGTTGGCACCTGCTTGTGGTCGCTTTGAACTAATTCTTCCAGGAAGATCCCTTCATGGGTTTGGAATTAAAGCTGGCCTTGGTTTTGATTGTCAATTGAAGAATGCCCTTTCCTCAATGTATGCTAAATGCGAGAACTTGGAAGCATCAGAACTCTTATTTGAAGAAATGTCTGAGAGAAGCCTCATTTCTTGGAACTCTATGGTTGGTGCCTATGGCCAAAATGGATTCTTGGAAAAGGCAATGATCTGCTTCAAAGAGATGCTAAATGAGGGTTTGCAACCCGGTCCAGTGACAATGATGAACCTTCTGTCAGCAAATGCTGCTCCAGCGTCTCTTCACTGTTACATTATTAAATGTGGCATGGCCAATCATGCTCCTGTCGTTACTTCACTAGTTTGCTTATATGCCAGGCAAGGGCTCACACATATGGCAGAACTTCTTTACAAACATTTGCGAACTAACAGCCTGATTTCCTTGACTGCAATCATGTCAAGCTATGCTGAGAAAGGTGATATGAAGTCAGTAGTTGAGTATTTTATCCAAGCTCAGCAGCTAGACTTGAAACTGGACGCAGTTGCATTGCTTGGTGTCCTTCATGGCATTACAGATCCTGCTCATTTTGCTATTGGACGTGCTTTCCATGCTTATGGATTAAAAATTGGGTTGACTACCGATGGTTTAGTCACTAATGGGCTAATAACCCTGTATTCAAAATTTGACGAGACAGATTCTGTTTTCTGTTTGTTTCTTGAGATGAGATATAAGCCTTTGATCACTTGGAATTCTGTGATATCTGGCTGTGTGCAGGCTGGAAAATCAAGTGATGCCATGGACTTCTTTTGCCAAATGAAAAAGTCTGGACAACAACCTGATGCCATAACTATTTCTAGTTTACTATGTGGGTGTAGCCAGCTTGGGTACCTGAGGACTGGGGAGACGCTGCATAACTATGTCATAAGGAACAATGTGGAAATGGAAGATTTCACAGGAACTGCCCTAATAGACATGTATACCAAGTGTGGAAGATTGGATTATGCTGAAAGGGTGTTCGATAGCATCATTGATCCATGTTTAGCAACATGGAATTCGATCATCTCAGGTTATAGTTCATATGGGGTTGAGCGTAAAGCTTTCACTGGTTACAATGAGCTGCAAAAACAAGGGCTACAACCTGATAAAATAACCTTTTTGGGAGTTTTATCAGCCTGCACACATGGTGGACTTCTCTGTGAAGGAACAGAGTACTTTCGGATCATGATAGAAGAGTATGGCCTGATGCCAGATTTACAACATTATGCTTGCATGGTTCGTCTATTAGGTCGAGCAGGATTGTTTATCGAAGCAATGGAATTTATTAACAATATGAAGATCCAACCTGATTCTGCTGTGTGGATATCATTGTTAAGTGCTTGTAGCATCCACCAAGAAATCAAACTTGGGGAATGCTTGGCGAATAAAGTGTTTTTCATGGATCAAAGAAATGGAGGGTTTTACGTATTAATGTCAAATCTTTATGCAATTGTAGGGAGGTGGGTTGATGTGGCAAGGGTGAGGAACATGATGAGGGACAGTGGAGGAGAAGGATGTTCTGGAGTGAGTTTTATCGAAGTGACATCCATTGAGGACTTGAACAACCTGGGAATGAATGAAGTATACTTGAATGCAAACAATCCGCATTATTAACATTTCAGTTCCTACTTAAAAAATAGTTGATATGCCCTGTTTTATTTGTGAGCTTACTTCAGTAGCCACTGGAAAGGGGGAAAAAACTTTTATTCGATCAAATCCCGTGAAGCTTTACATAAACATCAATATAAGTACCTAACCCTATATGCATTACAGAATCATCCTATTCTCTCTTTTCCTGCTAGGGATGACAACTTTATACCAGAGTATCAACCAAACATGACCATTTCAGAAAGAGAAAAGTGTAATCTAATCAATCATACATACAACAATGACTGACTATCAACATGTACTGGTTCTTTACAAATCTGACATTCTTGCCATATTTGACATTTCTGTCGAGGAAAACTAAGACCTTGCTGATCTTCTTCTAGCAAAGAACATTAAAACACGTGGGAAAAGTGACCTCTTTTTCTTCCTGCCATTCTTTTTTTCTGGGGCTTGTCCATTGTCAGTGTTGTTTGTATGTACATTAGGCTTTGGACTTGGCCAATAATGCCCATGACGACCTTCCTCGATAGCTTCTCCAAAGACATTTAATTCCCTTGTCCCGTCAGAACTAACCGTAGGGCTTTGACTTTGGCTTACCTCTCCTTGGTCTGCCTCACCAGCCTTTCTTCGCTGTTCATTTTCAGCCCTCCACTTTCTTAATTCTTGTTCTACAGCTAGTTTTCCTTCTGTTGCCTTTTCAGCTCTATCCATTGCCACCTTCAGAGATTCCCTTATGGCAGACATCTCTTGACTCACATCTTCCAATCTCTCCGTGGTTTTCAATTCAGACTCTCTGGCCACCTCAATATCAGAATTAACAGCTATAACCCTCAAATTGGCTTGCTCTTCTGCCTCATGGGCCCGTTTGCTGAGTTCATAGTATTCCTCTAAAGAAAGTGTCACCCCTTTGGAAGCGTCTGCATCAAGGTTTCTTCTAGCTGACTCACTCTCTTGCAATGCTTTGATTGTTGCTATAGCCAACTTTTCAGAAGCCCTGGCTGCCTCTATCTCCTTTTGAGTTGCAAGCAATTTGCTTTCCGCTGTAGTTGCTGCAGCCTTCGCTTGCTCTGCCTCATCTATTACTTTTAGCAGCTCTTCACGAGCTACCTGAGCAAATAAGTTGACATGATCAGCATCTTCAGCTGCTTGTTGCAGTTTTTTAGGTAGGTCAACCATTTTTTCTCTAGCCTCTTTCTCCTTCATCCGTATCTCTGCTATTTCTGATCTAGTCTTCTCTAATTCTGCTTCAAGTGAAGAAACTGCAATGGATGCCATTCCCTCTCTCTGCCTAATGGTAGCAAGAGTTGATTTCTCTTGTTCAAGTTCTGATTTTAGTGATTCAGCAGCCTCCTTCAAGCTATTAACCTCATTAGTTCGTTCGTCCAGATTAATCTTCACTTTCTCAAGTTCTTTTGTAGCGGATGCCACAATTGCCAGTAATTCAGTGTGTGCTTTCTTGTCTAGTTCCTCGGGCTCTATTCTTGAAACTCCTTCAATATCATGTTCTTGCTCCGATTTTGCTTCCATGTAGGCAGCTAAATCAGCCTTTAAACCAAGCAGCATGGCAGAGCCTGTCTCTAGCTTAGACTTGAGATCCTTTGTTAATGAAATATGCTGCCTTAGTTTGTGGACCTCTTCTTCTATCTGTTTGAGTTCTTTCTCCCAGCTGTGAGTATCTTGATCTCTAGCCATGATTGTTCCTGTTCTTTTTTCCTCTGCTTCCAAGTGTGCAGAATGTGTCAACTCAAATGACTCCTTTGCAGCAATTAATTCAATGGTCAATTCTTCCACTGTCTTCTCCACTTCTTTTGATGTAAGAACAGCCTCTTCAGCTTTTTTAACAACTACGTCTTTATCAATCTCTAAGGAAGCATATTCCTTGCGCAATCCTTCTAACTCTTCTCTCACAAACGTTAGTTCAGAAATAGCTGCTGTAAACCTGGCTTTAGCAACTTCAAGTTGTGCCTTGGCTGCGACACTGGCTTCATCTGCAATACCCTGTTCCATTTCTTCAACTCTAAGCTTTGCAAGCTGTGAGTCCTGTCTTGCCTGGCGCTCTTCTGTTTGTGCCCTCTCTAAGTTTAGTTTTAGTTCTTCTATTAATCTTTTGGTGCCATCCAACTCCTTTAATACTTGAATTTTTTCCTGTTCAGTGGCCTCAAATTGTTTTTTATACCCCGGGATCTCCTCCTGTGCTTTCTGGAGTTCTTGTTCTACATGTTGGCGTCTCTGTACAACCACATGAAAAGTTACCCTTTTAGACCAGTTTATCTTATGCATGGCATAAAGCAAAGAAAAATGAGGACGACATGTTGTACTACTCCAATTTGCATGCTAAAGAAATTTATTCTAGCAAAAAGTACCATAAATCTACTTATTTAAACTTTGTTCCCTGCATCAATTTTGCCCAAGGTTATCTGGTGAACAAGACTACTACTTCCAACTAAGGCAAACGATTTGCCCCATCACATTATGACTTGGCCAAATGAGAGGAAGATTCATGCTATAAACAACCCCCAAACCATTACAACAACCATTAAAGCTATAACTATTATTTTCATATTTCTCCCCGTGATACAGATTCTTTCAGAAGCAACCAAAGTGGCCAAAAGATTTATTTCCTTGTGAAGCACCAAGATCATAAAAATTCAAGCAAAGAGATAAACTAAGGTAAACTGAAAAGGGAAGATGGTAATATTAAAAGATGGAAAATAATAGAAGACATCCTTACTTCCACTGTTTGGTTTCTATGAGCCTTCCAATCCACGATTCCTCCAAATTTGGAAACAGCTGCCTTGACAGATTCAATTGGAGCTGCTGTATCAATATGGCCAACCTGCTTAGCATGTGAAGGAGTGCCGTCCATTCCCGACATATCAGTAGCAGCATGTACACCCTGTACTTTAGGTGGATTAATCTTTAGCTCGTTGAGATCATCTTCCAAATCTCCTTCTCCAGTAGGGTAATTTGATCTGGTAATCTCATCGTGATCATTAGTGTTAGCCGTTCCAAGGACTTCCACGGCAGGATTGGCAACTTGTTTATCCGGCGAATCGATCTTTAGTTCACTGTGATCATTCTGCAAATCTTTTGATTCTAAATAGGAAGATGATGGTATACTTTCTCTATGATCATCAATGTGCATCGTTCCCCATACTTCAGTTGCAGCACTTACTTGAGGAGGATAAGTCTTTTGTTCATTGTGTTCATTTTGCAATTCCTTTGCTTCCGAAGAGGAAGATAATTGTACAATCTCATTATGATCATCATCAGTCTGAAGCATTTCCAAGACGCCAACAGCGGAACCATTGGCCTGTGATTGAAGAGAATTAAACGTTGGTTCATCGATGGCATTTTGAAAATATCGTGTCTCAAAAGAGGAAGCTGGAAGTATAATCTCATTATGATCTTCAGTTTCGACCTTTATTTGTGGTAGATTACTCTTTTGTTCATTGTGGGCACTCTGCATATCTTGTATTTCATGATAGGAAGCCGATATATTTTGGTTATGATCACCATCAATACTGTAAGTGGCAGTTGTAATACCATCTATGATTTGTTGCCTATTCGAGATATTATTGTCTTTAACTTCTGGTCCAGTATTTTCAATAATAGTTTCCTGATTGCTTCTCTCTATTACATCATCCATTGTATTTGAAATTGAAGTAAGTTTAGTAGAAAATTCATGTTGGCCTGCAATTTGACCATCAAAAGCATGTGGTGATGCTGTAAATTCAGTCTCAGTCAAATTTGTAGTAGATTGCACTTTTCCGTTGCTAAGTTGATCGGTTGGAGATTCAGCGTTAGAATAAATGTCTGGTGGATTTAGCACTTCAGAAGTCTCTTTAGAGCGTTCTGCCATTGGCTTCTCCTCAGTCCACTTTGAACATGATTCTGAGAGAGGCCCCTTCACTTCAACACACTCCATTGGTTTGAAGTAGTAGGGAGAACCAAAGAGGTGTCTGAGATCAATTGATAAACAAAATCAATCAACAACAAAATTGCAAAAACAAAGAGATTCAATTATCATGGTTTCAAGATTAAGAATTACAATGTAAATTTTCAAAATCAAGAGGGGATTCTATTCCCTAGGTCAAGTTATCAAACATTTAAGTGGATTTGAACTCTTTCGTCAATCCAGTCTCATAACATGGGTCAACCTGGCTAAATCATTAGATTTCGATTCGTGAGTCTTCATTTCTATTAGGAAATTTAACTGGGCTTGTATAATGATAATGGAACAAAGTTTCCTGACGAGTTCGTTAGTCTAGACCGTAATTAAATGCGCATATATTCTCCATCTTTAATATCATCAATCCATACGAAGAAAACAGAAGTTGAGGCACAGATAGGCACAATGGCAATTCATATAAATAAATTGCGAGTGATAATAAATACCATTCATGTATGCTCATGTTCCTATCTGCACCTGCTAAAACCGTACGACGTAACATCTAGAATATATGCTTGTGCATGGAATAGACCATTAAGTCATATAGAGCAAAGCCTTGCCGGTCTGATCTGAAATTAAGAATTGAAAAAAATTTCTGATCTAGGGAGGAGGAAAGAATTCAAAGTTGTCATAGAAAAAGGAAAACTGGTGAAGCGAAAACCAGCAGCAATGGAAAAGAAGAAGAAGAAAGGAGAAGCGTACCCAGAATAAGAAGGAACGAGAATGGAGGAAGAATCATGATGTGTGAAAACTGAGAGGAAAATTAAAATTAGGGACTTCAAAAATAAAGGAAGGTGGGAAAGTAGCAACTAAATTTGGAAGAGCGGGAAAGGCGGGAAAGTTAGTGGAGCGTATCCTCATCAAACGGACTATCCATCAATCTATATTCTATACATTCTCTCTCTTCCCCTTTTCCATTTTAGCATCCTGTTTTGATTTCTACGTCTAAACATTGATTACCATTTACCAGCTCTTTGCAAGTGATATTTTTTGTTTATAAAGTGTTCATATTTAGTAGCACCACTATATTTTCTCCCAACTTCTTCTTCACTTAATATATTAACTAATAGATCATGATTGGTTAGATGGAATTTAATGTTATGCATAAAATAGTATTATAATTATAATATATAATAAAAGTATGATATTATTATGTAGTATTGGATTTCATCATTAAATTATAATTCAATAGTTGAGATAATAAGTTGATAAAAAATAGAGAGAGAAGTAAGTAGAGCGACCCTTCTCCCCCTATTTTGTAGGTTCCTAATTACATGGTTCACGTGGACAAAAAAATTAAAAAAAATTATGGTTAATATGCAAAAATAACCATAAACTATCATTAGAAATATAAAAGTAACTACGAACTATTTTAAACAAAAGTAATTATGAACTTTTAAAAATGGTGTAAAACCATTAAGTTACTGTAGCGCCGTTAATTTTTTGTGAGGGTTTACTATATTAACTTAATACTCACTCTTGTCCTAATTATAAGGGTCCGTTAACTTTTTTGGAGAATTTTAAAAAAATCATAAAAAAGCTAATTACATTATTTTAAGACATTAAAATTTATCATTTTTCTTTAAATTATCTTGTTGGACTTATGAACTAATATATAATATAATAAAACATAATATATTATATAATTAAGTCTTTCTTAAATTTTTTTTAAAATTATCTAAAAAGGTCAATAAACTCTTATAATTAAAATCGAAGGAAGAAATTCGTTACAATAACCTAACAATTTTATGCTATATTTTAAAATTTATAATTACTTTTACACTTTTACTAAACAATCTGTTAACAAAGTCGCCGCCCTTCATGAAATATGTGCATTTACGTCATTACACGTTCGTCGCATTCACATCACTTTTATTCTTTATCTATTGATGATTTACTATGTATATGCACCTCTAACTAAGCAAGCGCCTGTAGCTCAGTGGATAGAGCGTCTGTTTCCTAAGCAGAAGGTCGTAGGTTCGACCCCTACCTGGCGCGCCTTTTTCGGCTTCCATTGCCGTCCTTTTTTCAATTGAACATAAACTGGTCCAAATATAAATAGCTATTGATTTTCTTATCTGACCATGTTATTTTTTTATGCACATCTGATCATGGAGTATTATTTTACCTTTTAGTTATTAAATCATCTTGAATCATCATATATTTGTGTGTAGGTTAAACCGCAAATCTCGCTCTCCTACAAAATAATAATGCACTAAATAGACGAGTACGGTTTGTTGCATGCGGCTGATTTCTCATTAACTTTGTAGTTAATATACTCCCTCCAATCCTATTTATAAGATTTAGTTAATAATTTAATTAAGTTTTAAATATAAGACACTATCCACTTTGTTTTATATTTTTAATCACTTTTTCTCAAACTATCTTTATCAATATTCCTTAACTATAATTAGACATATAATGATTTAAATACTTTACTAAAAAAATGATTTAAATATATACACAAAGAGAAATTATACTTCCTCCTCACTTCCTATTAATACACACATAGAAAGAAATGGTGAATCTGAAATTACAAATTAAAGGTATTTTTAAAATATCATGTGATATTATAATAATTAATCAATATTTTTAGTCCCTTAAAAAAAATTAATTAGATATTATATTTAGGACTAGAGGTTGTATAACTCAAAGCTTACATATTCCAGTCTTAACAACCATAACTTAACTTCCATATTCCAGTCTTAACAACCAAGGTGGGTTGTTTCATATAATTAACGATAATATAGGCGGCAAACTTGATGCTCTTGGGGTTGTTTGGTACAAGGGAAGGGGAGAGATAGTGAGGAAAAATATAAATTTTAAGAGTTGAATATAAAGAAATTAAAGAAATAGGGTTATAATATTTTTATAAAGAAAAAATATAAGATAAAAAAGTATAAAAAAATAATTAAAAACTTTTAACCCCACTTTTTTTATTTTTAAATTTAACTTATAAAAATTCTCCTCCCTTCTCCTCCTTTCTAAATTTCTCCTGCCAAACAAGTCATTAATCTCCTCTTCGGCTCTTCGTGTCGTGATACGAATATCTTTCCTATCCATGAAATGACACGCGCACATAATTTTTCTGTCAACATTTATCCGTTTCCCCACAGGACTTTTAACGTCTGTTGGGTCTTTCGGATCTTTTTGAGGAGCCAACAACTCTTAAAATAACAAGTCCAATAAGAAATAATAGTAGTATAAATTAAATAAATTAACCGGTTTTTATTCTTAATTCTCAACACGTATATAATAGGGAGAATGTCATTTAGACGCATATAAAAAAAAATCTATTTATCATCAGGCATCTTGAACTAGGGAGATACATTTAATGAAATTAAATTGAATGAAGAATAGTTTTGATGTGAAGTGAAAGTAATAGAGAGAGAACAACGAAAGTGCTCCAAATAATGATATATAGGCACGTCAAAAATAACACTGAAAGATGCAACACATAAAAAAGGAAGGATGACATCGATCACTTGGGAATAATCGATCTGTCAAGCACTATAGTGGAATATATACCACGGCCAACACAATAAAGCATATCCAATTGGAAACGGCCGGGTGGGTTGGGTAAGATCCACGACCCATGACAGCTAGTCCCGAGATAGGGCTATATATGTGTATGTAAGCTTGTTATAGCGAGGAAAAGACATAAAGATGTGTACATATATATATATGTATGTATATATAGAAGGAAATAAAGGAGCTAGGAATAAGTAGTGTGATAAAAATGGGAGTGAGTGTACAATACAAACGGGTAATGAGTGAAGGGAGGGTGAGGGAGTTGCTGAGAGAAGCAGACGAGAACAAAGACAACAACCTGAGCAAGGCTGAGCTCAAGAAAGCCCTCAAGAAAATGGGTTCCAAGCTTCCGCCGTACAGGGCTTGGCGGTGCCTGCAGGAGGCCGACGCCAACAGAGACGGACAAATCGGCCCCGCCGAAATGGACGACCTCGTTCGTTACATCATGAATTGGTACCATGGTCATAAGTAATTAATTAATCATCCTTGTCCCTCATATATATACTGGCCGGTATATATAACTTATATGTCCCTAAATTCCTAGCATCAGATGACATGCAGAAATTACTATACATACGTAAATCTGGTGTATTGAGTCATATGTACGCAAGTCTATACACTATGTCGTACTATACATCAAACCGGTGGCCGGCTTTTCCTAATAATAATATCCATATATATCTGTTGTGTTTTACTCTCTTGTTAATTTAAGAAAGGGCTCTCATCAGATGCTTGTTACGCATGCACGGTTCGTGGGTAATATATACTTCAAGACAGTACGTACACTTGAAGTAGGAGTAATAATTAATATATATATATATATATCTAATACAACGATTATGGTTTTGCCACGCATTAATTGTTTCCTGTGTCTAAACTCTTTCTCAGGCTCCCCGGCCCTTCCGTTGTTGTTGTAGCTGGCAATTGGCACCGTGTATAATATTTACCAACTTGGCTATCAAAAAGGCGAAAATCAATGCAAGGTTATATTCTTCATGTTCTAAATATAAAATAGAGTTACTTTTTTGTAAAAAATTAAGAAAGTTAATTGACTTTAAAGTATTTATATTTATATCTTTTTTTTAAAACTATTTTGTTTAACTTATAAACTAATATATAATATAATAATATACAATATATGATATAATTAAATAACTTATTAAGTTTTGTTAATCTCTAAAGAAACGGTAAACTCTATCTTACATTTAGAACCAAAGGAAATATATGTATATATGAAGATGATAATCTATATATATATATATATATATAGAGAGAGAGAGAGTATGATTGATTAAAAAGATTTAAGGAAGCAGTGGATTCATGTATATATTTCTCCTCCCACAACTAGAGACAGAAAGAAAGATTAAAGTAAGATGTATGCGCGTGTGTGTTTGGTTGTGAGAAGTTTAGGTGAGAATAATGAAGGATGATCCAGCCGAGGAAAGAAAGAGTTCGTGGAGTTTAGTCACAGACAAGATGAACATTACTTTAATTTGGCATATATACAAAGTACTCCCACCTAACTTTATTTTATTAAGAAAGTTGGTTAATAGGATATAAATTCTTAAAACATCTTAGCCATATTTTTTAATTCTCTCATTGATTTTTTCTTGACTACTGTTAAGGATAAATAGTATTAATATGGGTATGTAAATTAATAGTGATAAATATAAAAAATTATATCCTATATAGATGAATTGAAGAAGTAGTCCACTACAGGGGATTCCATAAATAATAATTAAGCTAATTAATGATGGGTTAAGGTGCATCCAATACTATAAAATATTTTCTCAGGGACACCCAATATCCAAAGTATTTTGTGGTGCGTTCAACTTCCTGGAGTATCTTTTTATATGTATTCAATGTAACATTCCACTTTTCGGGGCCCTTACCTTACTTTACAGTGGCCTTTGGAACCACTGACATGTTCATACGTCAAAATAGAGAAAATAAAATTTTTGACATAGACGTAGCAGTGGAACAACTTTTCTCAGTAATAGAGGCACAACTAGAATCCATAAGATACACTGACCATATTATACATGATTACATGCCAAGAAACAGGAAAATATAACTCTATCTCTAAGCCTGTTCCCTTGTCCTGCCTCTTTTCGAACTTTCACCTACATTGTGGAGAGGGTAAGGTTTCTTGGGAAACTTCAGTAGCGGAATCATAACCAGAAACCATGTAATGCAATGCAATGCATGCCATGCGCATACTTTACCTCTAGTGCCCTCTCTCTCGGCGCATACTGTGTACCGGGAACCTGCACGTGACTCAACCCAAACTCGAACAAAAAGCCAAGGCATAAACAAGGAGTCATACTTCTCATGCATACAGGCTAACACAACCAGAACACAACATACAAGCACACAACAAATAGTAGACAACACAAAGTAATACAGGTTAAGGGTAGAGATTCTTGCTACCGTATTCTCCTTGTACAGTGTACAGGCTCTGCTTTGTTGTTTCTGACACTACTGGATTATTGGTATGCCTCTCTATTGCACCTATACAAACCACAATAAATCCTGTTACTGCATGCCCTTTCCGGTATATCATCGTCCTTCCTTTCCTGTATCCCCATAGGTCCTAGTTCCCTACTACTTGGACCGGGTCCTTCTCTTTCCTATATTGCATCTATCCCTTGTCTGCACCCCTCTGCTGACCACCCTATGCTGTTAGCCTGTCCCCACTACCCTGGCCAGGACAGTTGGGCATCATCTCCCCTTAGATGTTCCCACTAGACCTCCCGACAGCTGGGCAACACCTTCCCCTAGAAATTCCTAGTTCTGTCCAGGACCGTCAGACAACACCTCCCCCTAGGAAATGTTATCTTAGTCTATGACTATTGGACAACACCTCCCTCTAGGAAATGCTATCTTAGTCCAGGACAGTTGGATAACACCTCCCCCTAGGAAAGACTATTCTAGTCCGGAACAATTGGGCAGCACTTCCCCTTAGGAATGTTTGTTTTGGCCTAGATAGTTGGATAGAATCTCCCCCTTAACTACTATAA
This sequence comes from Acacia concinna, assembly GCA_037177275.1. Classification (NCBI taxonomy): domain Eukaryota; kingdom Viridiplantae; phylum Streptophyta; class Magnoliopsida; order Fabales; family Fabaceae; genus Acacia; species Acacia concinna. The sequence continues at coordinate 8,518,163 of JBAGKO010000011.1, forward strand.
ATAATTACTAAAAAAAATAAAGGAATTCATAAGAGGGAGGGATTCAGAGCTTATTTGGATCGAAGATCGGGCTGGGACCGCCATAATTTCCATTGAAAGAGGTTTCTTTAAGAGAGGGTGTGAGAGCACCTTATGAGGGGGAGGGAGCATGTTTTTGGTATGGAAAAATGAAGAAAATGTGATCTCTATTTATAGGGAAGGGAGAGGGGTTAAAGTATAAATATTTATTGGGTCTTTAGGTGTAATTTTTCTCGAAAAGTTTTGACCTTTTTGACACTTGTCCCCTTCCACACAATTCCATACCTTTCCACAAGTTTCCAGCTACCTTCTTGGTTAAGGAAAGTCCAGCCACGTTTTGTTGGGCCCACGAGTCTATTAGTCTCAAATTGTTCTCAAATTATACCGATAATTCCGTCTGATAGGCCCGAAAAACTGAGAAATTCTAAAATATTCTGCAGTCATCCAAAACTTCTGAAAAATTCACATAAAATCCCTAAAAATATCATGATGATCTTGTTAAAATTTCATGATTTTTGGATATCTAGAACTCCCAGAATAAATTCCTCAAAAAGTCCATTTTTCGGCAATTAGCCGATTTCAGCAATCTCAGCTGATATCTTTGGAGTTTTTCTTGACCTCTAACCAAATTTATAATTATTCCAAAATAACATACTAATTTTTCCAAATCCCTTTCCAGAACATTGCGGTTCCAAAATATTTGCTATGGCCGAAAACCCGATCTGGCCAAAATATTTGTAGATCCCATAAATTTTCCCTCAGACCTCCAAAAATTATTTTGATCACTCTATATTATTTTGGATGCCATATACTTTATGCAAGACCATTATGAGAACTTTCGGAGACCTCACATTTGAGGTATGCTTCAATAATTTAGAATAACTGTGGGAACTTTTGGGGACCTTGCATTTGAGGATAGCATCAATCAAGTAGCTGTGCTGATGCACAATGATTGTCTTTATTTATCCCAAAAGATACTTGGACTTGCATTTGAGGTATGCTTCAATAATTTAGAATAAGTAAATTTCATTACAAACTATTTTGTATCTTTTTAATCATAGATTAATTTTTCATCCTTGTCATAGGTTGATTTAAAGTAAAAAAGTTGATTTAACATGTAATTGTAGCATTTACTCAAGTCACATTACTATTCACCATTTTATCCATTGGATTTTCAATAAAGGCAAATTTTAAAGAAATATAGAATGTAAATTGTCTTATTGATATTATGTTTTTATATTTTCTTTTGGCTCATGCATTTGGATTCTCTGATTTCAGTATTGTATAGACTTCCCATATTCCCTTAAGGAGCATGCTGTGTTTGTTGATCTAGCCCCACAATTTCAACTCTTGGCAGAAGAAATACTAAAAAGATATATTTGGTTATCTTTAACTTGAAGGAGGTACTCTTTCCTAAAATGCTTTCATCGTCACATGTCAAGAAGTTTTGGTTTGCACTCTGCCTTAACATATTGTTGCTTTCTTTGATCTTTATTTTTGTAGGCAATAGATGATGCTGATGGATTCCAGAATCCTCATTAGATCTAGCAATTTGAATAAGTGAAATTTAGCATAGATCAAGAAACTTGTTAAAATGACATGCATACTGTAGTCTGTTTTGTAGAAGTTGCTTAATCAATTCATATCTTTCTACCTTGTGTTCTCATCCATAACGAGGTTGGTTGGTTTGTTGCCATTGGTTAACTATATAATTTAAAGTCTTGATTAGGTTGTAACATACCGAATTTTCATCACCATATATCCCTTGTAAATGGAGTAGATTAGATGGAATAAAATGATTCATTTTGGTACAAGAAAGAGGGCCAAAGTATTTTCTGACCAATTTCTGAAATTCTAGTGGTGACAGTCTCATTACATCACTTTAACCTAAGTTAATGATGTATAAAAATCATGAAAATTTTTAGACTAAAAGTAGACATGTCAAGCTTTAATTTGATATGTCACTTGCATGAGTTGGATGTATATGTTAAGAGATATGAATTTTTGAAGTTTGTCCAGTGAAATTCGCTAGCTTTTGGAGTAGTGCTCAAAAATGAATTTATCGGGAATCTTATGATTCCAATTGATCAAAGAAAGTTTCCCCCCTAAAACTAGACTCAATAAGGGACATTTAGGCTTTGGAATCACCTCAATTGGATATTTGTATAATTAGATATGAATTTTTAAAGTTGGATGAAAATTCTGTCTAGAAATCCAAAATTGCAAAAATATTCTAGTGGCAAGACCCAGTGTAGATGAATACTTCCTTTTTGGACTAGTACAGTTTAGTTATTTCCCTTTTGAAACACTGGAATTATGTAAATATTATAGTATGTTTTGTTTAATACACTGAATATACTCAAGTTTGTATTAATATATCAGTATCGTTTCACACTATTTTCTTACTCTTAATTGAACCGCGCTCAATCACTCTGATAAATGTGGAACTGAAAGAGGGGTTTGACACAGGTTGTGTTCATTCTAGAGAAAATACACATCATATGGGAGCCACTTTTTTTTATGCCTTCAACTTACAGTAAAAACACGTGTTTTGTCTTAGAATTAGTTTTCTTGAGAATAACAAGAGATATACTTTTCTTAGATGAAATGGAAATAGATGAGACATTACAGGTAGAGTTCAAACCAAAATTTACCGTTGCTAATGCCCATAAATCTACCATCTTGATTTTAGAAGTCATTCTAATACATTCTACTCATATTCAGCTTCAAAGATTGATTCAAATGATGCTGGAAATCCATCATCTTTATTTGAGTCCCTGCTTGCTGTAAAACATAATTCACATGATTTCTCTGTAAAGTCTCTTGATGATCTTATCCCTTGGTTACATAAAATTTGCAAACTATTAGGCATGTCACATCACATACTAATTTTTTTGTCTAAGGCTCTTATTATATCATCACTTATATGTTAACGAATCTTTTCATATGTAACGAACTTCAGAATTATTAGATGTATATTTTGATTAATCGACTTGTTTGTAATATTGATTACAATTATATTTGTAGAGACTCTTGTGGCATGCATGTGCTGTCTTAGTTGCAAATGTGGGATGGAACTGAGCAAGGGGATGATGGTTACATGATGTTTTACTATTCAATAGAAGAACTGCATGAAATGAAGATTGGCTTCTTGTGGTAGCTTGTCACTCATCCTAACAATATACATGCAGAATGAAGTGATTTTATGACTAAATGAAGTGAAGCCATTTTTTGTCATTAGAATAAATTGACTTTGTGACTCAATGAAGTGAATTGTAAAGATCAAGTACATACTCCTTGAATGAAAATGATATCAATGGTTGATTAATATTATTCTAATGTTTACTACGTCTTTCCTCTTTAAATTCAAGCAATTTGTGTACTAATTTTTTGAGTTATATATGTTAACAAGTCTATGAGCATTTGGTGACAACTCCAAGGGTGTCCAATGACAACTATATGTGTATATTGCATCAATTGACAACTACATAGCTGTCATTGACAACTATATGAGTTGTCATTGACAACTAGATGAGCGTGGATTGACAATTATACTCTAATAGATATGTGTTTATGGATAAGCATAGGGATTGTCTTTTACACACTAACAAGTGTATGTGCATCCACTGACAACTACATACATTGTCATTGACAATTATAGAGGATGTCATCATGTTTGCACTAACAACTTGATGGGCATGCACTAACAAGTTCACCATAGATATTAACAACTATCGTTGCTCACATTAACAATACCTTATTGACTTCACATATCAACAATTCCAAACATAAAATGAGTACATGATACCAAAAAAAAGTCACACATTTAAAATCATTCTAAATTATCCTTCAACCACAACTAAAATCTTTAAATATGACATACAGTTGCTATTAACAATTCTTGCACATGTATTAACAACTATAGCTACAACCATTAACAACTCATTTTATCCTTTGTACCCCTGTGTTATATCTACAACTATTAACAATGATACTCTATAAATAATTTCATTTAATGGACACAGACTTGTCAAACCATACATTGGAACTTGTTAATTGGCGCCTATATGGTTGTCAGCCCTTGTACTTATCCATAAACACATACCTAGTAGGGTATAATTGTCAATGCATGCCTATCCATTTGTCAATGATAGCACATGTAGTTATCATTGGACACACATACACATATAGTTGTCATTGGACATACATACACATATAGTTGTCATTAGACGTCCCTAGTGTTGTCAACAAATGCTCATGGACTTGTTAACAGATATAGCTAAAAAAATTAGTATACAAATTGCTTGAATTTAATGAGGGAAGATGTAATAGACATTGTAATAATATTAATCGACAATTGATATCATTTTTGTACAATCTGTACTTGATCTTTACAAAAAGTAACTTCACTTCATTGAGTCACAAAAAAAAAGTTTTCATTTTATTGAGTCACAAAGTCAGATGACTTCACTTCAGTAAGGCATCGTGAAACCATCATCCCCTTGCTCGGTTCCATCTCACATTTGTAACCAAGACAAGATATGCACGCCACAAGAGTCTCTACAAATATAACTATAGGTGTGATCTTTGCAGCAACTCCTCATCCATTTTTTGTTGAAGATACATTAACTGAGAAGCATCATTGTGAATGTCATGATTCTGGTTGTGGTTGAGAAGTCACCCATGAAAGAAGAGTATTCATTTGGACTAGGGAATTGCATAATTTTAAAAGGGAGGAAGCAAAAGGAAGGGTATGGTCAACTTGCTAGTTGTATAGAAACAAAATCTAAGACATAAATAAATTCATTCAACAATGGAAAAATCTTTAGTTTATCATGTATACGGAGCATATTTTCTAATAAAATCATAACATGAGAAAGTACTTTCCTTGTCATGCTTTTTATTTGAAAACCGTGTAGCAATTATTCAAAGAGACATTACACTCAAGTCTCTTCCTTTGATATTTACCTGGGCTTTGAGCTTTGATTTCCATGTAACCTCAACAAGGTTAATACTGATTTTGCAAGCAACCACCAAGGTTTCCAAATCTCTTACGTATTTCAAAGATGCCAAGAACTTCAAGCTCTCCATTGTTCCCATTTTGACCTTTTCCAGTTTAGATAAAATGTGAGGGCAAGCTTAGTTAACCTATTTCATATCAAGAGATGTGCTTCATGATTTATATAAAACCAAAAGGCAGCATAGGAGCATAAGCCCAAAACCCACCTTGTAACATCAAAGGCATGCAAATAATAAAAAATATTTGAGTCTCCACATGCTTGTATGCATGTGTAGGCAACATTGGCTCCTAATCCAAACAAAAGATATAATTGTTTTGTTTCCTAATTAGTAGTTACCTGCAGAAACAACAAGGTTTACAAGAGTCATCCAGTCAGGAAATCTAGGTATTAGCCCTATGATAGACAAAAAAAAACCAATAAAGATATCTAGAACTTGAAAAATGATATGTTAACCACTAGTAACATTGGCAGGAAAAAAAAAAAGAAATACAACTGGCCAGAAAAATCCAAAGAGAGTACTTTTCTCACAAGAAGATTCAAAATAAGTCATTTGACAATCTTTTCATTTAGCTAAGAAGCTGATTGATATAACTCATAAGGAAAGAAAAAACATAATTAAAAAACTACAAAATCCAAAGCATTTTCTTCATATTGGCAAGCCAATTATGAAGTTAGTTTTCCATTTTCTCCTTTCATGTGGAAAGTTAACTACTACACTTGGTAAAGAGAATAAGATATGAATTGATGATAAAATAAGGACTCATCTTTATAATATCTGACAATAGAAATTTGAATGCCATAGTTAACTCTACAATAGAACTCATGCCATCCTTTAAGAAACACAAAATCATCCAAAAGAAAAACTGAACCTTAAAGATTTGTTGTTAGGAAATTAAAGAATTTTTCAAAGATATTATGCATTAAATCAAAGACAATCTACAAAATTTGGCCAGCCAACTTGGTAGGAGAAAACGAATTTAACAAAATGAACATTATCAGAAGAAAATAAATTAAAATTCAAAAACTATGTACAGATGCCTAAAGGAATTGATGAAAAGTGAAATAATTCATTAAGCTAACCAATTTTATTTAAGACATATCTCGTTTAACACAATAGTAAGCAAAATATGATTAGGTAGGATCTTAACATAGGTAATGAAGATGCATGTCTGGGATATCATATAATTAGAAACCAAATCATAATCCAATATCAAAGTATGCTCCTATCAACCAATCAAGACAAAATACCAATAAACAAAGCTGGTTTAAAGAGATGCTTGGCAAGCCCCAGCTCAACAATTCAACCATGAGATACAACAAACAAAAGGTCCATATTCTCATAATAGCGAGATGACCAATGCAATCAGGCTGGATGAAAGCTCCTTCCTTAATGGTGTTACCCACGGCCACCACAATGCTTTGATAAAACGGGGTGAGGTTTGCCATTCGTTAGCAAAGGGGGCTCAGTTATGTGGTTCCTTGATGGATTGGGTTGGTGTCTGCGATTCGTCTACGGAAGGGGTTTGCCCACGGAAGGTGGTCAATTTATGAGGTCTCAAGCTACTGATCAAAGAGGCAAAAGGGCTACTCAAGACACTGATAGAGAGAGAGAGAACAAGAGAAAGAAGTTAGATGGCAATCAGAGAGAGGGGTCTCATGACAGACAAGAGTTAACACGAGAGGGACTGGGGGAGACAAAAACAACCTTCATTTATTAAGGGCAATATGATAAATCAACAATTGAAATAAACAACATAAAAGTCTCAAGGGCTCTTATTACAATTTGTTGATTTCACAGGACCTTTTTAATGAATATTCCCTTACTCGGGACCTTAATACAATTTTTCCTAATATATTTTTAGGTGCATCCATAACTATATTATAAAAATATTTTTGGGGTTTGGGAGTACCATAGGCATTCTGCTTATGTAAGAACAGTTGTCGACTCTATATCTAATAAACACCGCCTACTACAAAAAAGTATTTGGTAACTAGTGCCGTATCTCAAGGGACACATGAGGGGGCGTTCAAAATTCAACCGCCCCTTCAAAAAAAAAAGGATGAAGCAACCGGTGGGATTTCAAAAGAACAAATAGGGGACGTTCAAGATTCAGCCGCCCCTTCAAAAAAAAGATGAAGCAACCAGTGAGATTTCAAAAGAACAAAACCGTACCATATGAAATTTCAAAAGAATAGAACCGTTGAAAGATACAGCTGAGTTTAATTGTAGTTGGAGTCAAGTATAGTTGAATCTTTATTGCAGCAAATATTGAACAAAAGATGAGTGGAGGAAATATTTTCTTATTCATTTGTTATTGATTAGCTGGAGATAAAATTGATCATATCAGAATTGGTGGGTTGGTATATATAATAAATTAGGAAAACATTGTTAGTAGTATGTGAGTATGTGTTAAGGGGCCTGAGCAGTATCATTGGGCCTAAACTTAAGAGGACTTATTTCTCTCTTTACATATGTAATGAATCGATGAACATATATACTTAATAAGATTTGCAGAAGCTTTGTAATATACATTACAATTACAGAGATTAAGAACTCTATTGTTTCTCTTAATCTTTCTCTAAAACTTATACACTTTCATGGTATCAAAGACCTACTTTTATAGGACTCTGATCTAATTGTAATTTGTTCATCTTGTTTCTTCCATGGCTTCCGTTGATTCATCAAGTTCTTCAAGTGTTTCTCTGTCTCGCGATCGTTTGCTTCTGAATAAGAAGATTATAGTCAAGTTGGATGATCACAACTATCTAATGTGGAAGCAACAAGTTCAGTTAATGGCCAAACAATATTGTATTCACACTATTCTCAATGAATCTACATCTATTATGCTGATTTCTATTGTGGATGAGGATGGTTGTACTATCTCCAACCCTAAGTTTGAAAAATATGAGATGTAAGATTTAGTACTTGCTTCATGGTTGTTAGCGTCGGTAAGCTCACCGATTCTCCCTGAACTTGTTGGTTATAACACCACTACACAAATCTAGAATCGCCTTGCACAATTATTTTTGCTTGATCTAATGCTAAGGTTCTATCATACCAAAATCAATTGACTAATTAGAAGAAGGGCGAATTACCTATGCGCTCTCTTCCTATTGTCTTTGTTGGTAGTTCTCTTCTTCCAGCTATTACTCCACTTCAGCTCCATAATATTTTGTGTGTACCTGATATGAAAAAGAACTTAATGTCCATTGCTCAGTTTACAAAGGATAATCAAGTGTTTGTTGAATTTTTCCTACTTATTTCATTGTTAAGGATCTGCAGACGCAAGCAACTTCGGCTCATAGTATTGAGAAGCAAGGTATGTACCAATTTCTTGAAGATGGGAAGCTCTCTATCAACTCTAGCTTATATACTAGTTCTCATAATTCTGTTGCTGCTTCAAATCCTTTGGTTTTATGGCATCGTAGATTAGGATATCCATCTAGTGATATTACTAGGAAGGTTTTACAATTCAATAATGTAGTAGTCCCTCCAAATAGTGAGTGGTCTGTATGTCCAATGGTAAGTCTCATAAATTTCCATTTGTATCCTCTACTACAACATATAATAAAGCCTTTCAATTAGTTGTGGCTAATTTGTAGGGTCATGCACTAGTTCTGTCTTCTGGTTATGCTTATTATATTGCTTTCATTGATGCTTATTCTTGATTTGTGTGGATTTACTTGCTCAAACACAAAAGGCATTATATGCTTTTAAAGCATTTAAAGCCAAAGTTGAGGTCTAATTTCATGCCAAGATTGAACTGTTCCAATTAGAGAATGTTGGTGAATTTTAGGCCTTTAGATCTTATTTGAGCACATATGGTATTGAGCATCAGTTTTCTTGTCCCTATACATTTGAGCAGAATGGCCTTGTTGAAAGGCGCCATCGTCAAATTGTTGAAATTGGACTTACATTGCTTGCTATAGCCTCACTACCTTTATATCACTGGCCTCATGCTTTTACCTCTGCAGTTTTTCTTATGAACAGATTGCCTCTCGGCCTTTATAGGGTGTTACTCCCTATGAGAAACTATATGGTAAATCTCCGAACTCTTCTATTTTACGAGTGTTTGGTTGTTTGTGTTATCCATGGCTTCAACCATATCATGCTCATAAGATGGAGTTCAGATCTACTTCTTGCATTTTTCTTGGATATAACACTCAACACAGAGGCTATAAATGTTTAGACCCTACTACTGGCAAGCTATATGTGTCTCGGCATGTGAAATTTGATGAAAATGCTTTCCCATCCCAAAGACAATTTATTGTCAAAAACCAGTTTGCCTTCCCTACCACCTCTTTGTCTTCCCTACAATCGTCTTGTACCCCTATTTCTCCTACACTACCCTTACCCACTCCCTCATTACCCCACACACTTAGTCTTCTTTTTCTTGTTTTTCTCCTTCTATCTTAGACAACCCACTTATTCCTTCTCATCAGCCTCTTATTCCCACCATTCCCTTAAATAACCATCCTATGGTTACACGTGCCAAGGCTGGCATATACAAACCAAAGGTTTATGTTGCCACCTCTAATGAACCATACTGTCTTGTTACTATTCAAGGTGCTCTTGCAGTTTCTGATTGGAGACTTACAGCTGAGGAAGAATACAATGCCTTAATTCGTTTTGGTACTTGGGATCTTGTTTCTCTCCCTCCTGATCGTGGCTATAAGTGAATATTCAAGAATAAAACCACAGCTGATGGGATTGTCGACAAACGTAAAGCTATACTTGTTGCAAAAAGTTTTTCTCAAGAGGTAGGCTTAGATTACACTGACACATTCAGCCTTGTGGTCAAATCTTCCATTGTTCGGATTCTTGTGACCTTGACAGTTACTAAAGGTTGGAAACTTCACCAAATTGATTTTAATAATGCATTCCTTAATGGTGACCTCCAAGAGGAAGTCTACATGTAGCAGCCCCCAGGTTTTGAAATGCAATCTGATCAGGGTATCCCATTGGTGTGCAAACTCAAAAAGGCAATTTATGGATTGAAACAGGCTCCTCAAGCATGGTTTCAGAAGCTGAAGGATACCCTTCGATATCTTGGCTTTGCTCAGGCTAAATCTGATATGTGTCTTTTTATCAGGTTGACCTCTTCTAAAGTTATCTATTTGGTAGTCTATGTAGATGACTTGATTCTCACAGGTGATGGTGATTGTGAAATACAGAGACTAATTTTTTTATATGAGCTCGTACTTCTCACTCAAAAATCTTGGTCCTCTTTCCTTCTTCTTAGGGATTGAGTTTTCGTCGTTCTCCTATTAGTATGCATCTATCCCAAAAGAAATATATTCTGGAATCGCTTGCCAAAACTCATATGTCATTGTCAAATGCAAAACCTACTCCTATATCTAAAAACTCACAACTTGCTAGAACAGATAGTCCTATCTATCATGATGCATCTTTATACAGGAGTGTTATTGGTGTATTGCAATATGTTTGTCTCAGTAGACCTGATATTGCTTTTACAGTTAATAAATTAGCTAGATACATGCAACAACCACTTTAGCTTCATTGGAAGGCTGTAAAGCCTGTGTTACACTATTTGAAGGGAACCTCTTCCTATGGTTTGCTTCTTCAACTAGCAAGTCCCTTCACAGTACAAGCATTTACAGATGTTGATTGGGGTTCCTCTCTTGAAAACCGACGTCAACTAGTAGATATTGCACATATTTGAGGCCAAACCCTATCATGTGGATTGCATGAAAGCAACCAGTGGTTTCTCTATCGACCACAGAAGCAAAATATAGAAGTGTGGCAAATTTGTCCTTGATGTTCTTTGGTTGCTGATTATTCTCAATGAAATGCACATTTCTATAGTAGGATGTCCAACAATATGGTGTGATAATTTAGGTGCTGTGGCACTAGCTGCCAATCTAGTTCTTCATGGAAAATCCAAGCATTTTGAATTAGATATATACTTTGTTCAAGAGAAAGTTGAAGAAGGTGTATTGAATGTAGGCTATGTTCCTACTAAAGAACAAGTTGTTGACACATTGACAAAAGCACTACCATCATCCTTATTTTGTGAACTTCGTAATAAGCTTTGAGTGGTTCTAGCTGAGAATGTCTGTATCAACCACTAGGGAAAACAAAACACGTATGGTGGATGTTAGTAGTATGTGAGTATGTGTTAATGGGCCTGAGCAGTATCATTGGGCCTGAACTTAAGCGGACTTATTTCTCTATTTCCATATGCAATGAATTGATGAACATATATACTTAATAAGATCTGCAGAAGCTCTGTAATATACATTACAATTACAAAGATTAAGAACTCTATTGTTTCTCTTAATCTTTCTCTAAAACCTATACACTTTCAAACTTGGCTTCAGCTTTTCCAAGAATATATTCTCATTTTGATTATGAAATATTCGTTCATAATTTTTTATGGTAATTTTTCCTCCCAAAATGTTTCGTTCACCACATGTCTACTTCCAATGTTGAGAAGATTACAAAGCATCTTTAAAAGCTTAGCTCCAATATATTTTTGAAGGACAACTCCTTTTTTATCCTCCTCCGATATGATCTTTCTCATCCTCGGGCCCTATACAAGACAATATATGACGAATTCTCAAAACTCGGCATATATGTATGAAATGATGACTTGACGGTTACACTTATTGTTATCATACTGCTACGATGAAAGTGACTATAGAAATTAAATGATCAATTTAACCGAATAACTTTTCACATCCATCTCTGCCCAACACCTTGGAATAAGATTTTAATTTACGGTAGATCGTATAAATTTCACTTGAAGTACTTGAGATAGAAACGAAGCTTTTCCAGAGCCTCCATCAGCCTTCTATTAATTCAAATGACACATTAAAGAACCAATGAGCTAGGGTTCACCCTTGTAGTAGGTATGTACTTTTAGTTTTTCAATAAGCTGATATCAAGTTAAAGAACCAACGAGCTAGAGTTCACCCTTGTAGTAAGTATGTACTTTTGGTTGTTTGGATACCCGATAATAAAATTTAGAAAAAGCTTTATATACCCGTGGATCTAAAAATGTTTACAAAATGACAAGAATGATAGAATGAACACTGCCAATGAATTGTACACACTACACACACATGCATATAGTACCTCTAACATCCAGCAGAAATAGGGAACTAGTTTCATGTTCATAATTTACAAATAGTACCTCTATTTTTTTTACCTTTTGTTTTATTAATCATTTTAATAAAAAATAAATATAATTTTTTAACTAACATTTTTTTAAAAAAAACCATAAAAATCATCTTTTAAAAAAATTAAATCTGAACGGTTCATATGGAAAGAGCTCTCTCTACCCATAATGGGGCAGAAAACTGGTTTCAAAAACGGCTTTGATCACTTTGGTGAGAATATAAGTTAAGATCCAGAATCCACATATTAGAGCCGGTAATATGGGTTTTAATCATGGGCCGAACTTGCCTAAACTGAAATATGGGTGGTTTGGGTTTGGAAAAAGTGGGACCATTTTTATGCAATCTTTTAGGCCCGAAACCATATGGGCTTAGCCGGTGGTGGGCTGGCTCGGTGGGTTCACAGTTAACCGTTTTTCTTTTTTTAAAAGAATCTGTAAAGCCCACAAGCCAAAATGAAGTCTAGACCCCACAGTCTACTCTCTACTGGAAGGCTGTAAAGTCCTGAAGTCCAAGTGTCCAATACAGCCAAAACACTCACACTCTAGTCTACACAGCTTGTAAAAAATCATTTTCATATAACTATAATTAACAGATATTTTATAATGTAATAAATAATTTAGATGAGTTAACCATGATAGAAAAGTTCAAACTAAGTTTTTAAAAGAACTATCATGGTTAAAAGAAATAGGCTCGATATTATGAATAACAAAATAAAATCCTTTAATGGATGTTTGTTCTCGAGTTCAACACTTAAACTAAACAGTTAACCATTTATGCTAAAATATGTATATATATCAAACTAAATGTGGATCCACTAGTTCATATCACGATTTTTAAGCCTCTGAGCCACCAAAAATCATCAAGAGTTAATTTGTTGTAGATAAATTAAAAGTATCTAGTTCATGCATCTAATCATTTAAAATAAATTAGAGTATGCAAGATGAGCCCTAATGTGGCAATATACAATATCCTGCATAACCAAAAAGATGGAAGCACTACTTTTAGAAGAAATAGCTTAGGCTTCCGGAGTCTTTCTTGATGGACCCTCATGTGAACTAGCACCTGAAAAAATTGTTAAAACGACACATCTCATCAGGCATACAAGTAAGTGCCCATGAGATGTCAAGTGGGAACAATTATAGATACCTAACATTATCAAAAAATCACAAGGTTACAGATATATCAATAGACAATATCATAATCTCATTTTCATATGTATCACATGTGTGCACAAATATCAGTTCATAACAATTCACTCTTTGACCTCCCTTATTTCCTCTAACTAAACCCATGGGTTAGTACTCACCCATGTGACTGGTAGTTCAACTTGACAAGCTCACCGATCAAGTGATATGGACTAGCCAAAATCCATAGAGCACAAGACCGGACCATGGGTTCCCCCTCTAATACATTAGTAGGTGTCAAGGCCGTAATAAAATATAATTGGGCTAAAGGGCTTACCAATGTACACTTGAAGCCCACCACCTTATTTCCTCTTTTTGTACAAAGAATTCACCCTCTTATTTCCTCTAGAATAATCTCCTATAAGATCCACATCCACCACCTCCTCTCATATCAATATTCAAGAAATATAATTATACTCAATAAAAATCATTATAGATCATCACATTCCATTATATATTCACAAACTATCAAGAGAAATTTCCAATACCATACATATACACTAAATTCATATAATAACATATTATTATCCATTACTCAACAAAATAAGTCCCACAAGACAATTTTAGTACTAAAATAAATTCATAGTACATATCACAAATCAATTGCAAATTCATGTAATATATATTTAAAATCACTCATAAGCATGTCACAAGCATGCACAA